>JAYRBW010112024.1:0-40629 GCA_036023295.1 Invenusta paracnida
AATATCTATTTTTGAAACTGTTATGATTTTGAAGTTAAATATCTAATTACTAAATAAATGCACAACCACACCTTAACACTTTAAAGTTACAAATAGATACATTGAATGTAATTAAATATCAGAAACCACTGCTACTAACGTAATACATAGTATAATTACCTTTTTATGTTATAATTCTGGTGTTTCCGAGAGTCAGCCTACCCCTCAAACTTTCGTTGGCGCTTCGTTTCACTTCCAGATAACTTAAAGTATTCCCTGAAAATTCACTACCCGTAAGACAGAAAATCATATATGAGATTAAATCAAAATGTAACTATTTCGAAGCAAAGTGAACAATTTCGATACGGAAAGATATTTTTAGATTTTATTTCGATAAAAATATTTAATTTCCAAAATCAAGCGTTTAAACTAAAATCTAAAAGTTGCGTATAACTCACACTATTTGAAAAATATATAATTCCTTTGGAATTTAATCATATTAGAAAAATCAAATCAATAAAATATGCAAGAATTTTTTTGTACTATTTCAGAATTTTGTAAATAAAAAAAAAATTATTATTTATGTTGTATGCATAAAATTATATTAATATAGAAATATTTTCAAAAATTAAATTGATATAAAAACAAAAACAACTGCGTCATAAAACTGAAAGCCAAGAAACGAGCTCCTCAAAGGAAAAACGTTGATGATTATATTGATGATATGAAGTGCAGCTATTAAAGAAATTGATATCAAAAGCACACCAAGATTTAAAAAACAAAAAGTTAAAATGATAATGATGATACATAGTGCAGCCATCAAAGAAATCGATATAAACATGGCGTAAAGATGTAATTAATACAATACTGTATGTTTAAAATGCATAAACGTATAAACCAATATGGAACATAAGTATACGTCTAAATTAAAAAATTCATAAAAATATGACAAAAAATATGAAACATTCTTGGCAATGGAACATTATTACCCATAAAAATCGAAACCAATAAGAATCGAAAAGAATTCGTTTTAAGTATAAGCCAATATAGTAAACTAATATAATTTATCCCATTGCCATGATTTTTTCTTAATTTTGCTGTCACAATTTTATGAATTTTTAAATTTAGACGTATACTTATGTTCCATATTGATTTATACGTTTATGCATTTTAAACATACAGTATTGTAACAAATACATCTTGGCATCATATTTATATCAATTTCTTTTATGGTTGTACTATGTATAATCAATATCATTTTAACTTTTTGTTTTTTAAATCTTGGCGTGCTTTTTATATCAATTTCTTTAATGGCTGTACTATGTATCATCAATATCATTTTAACTTTTTCTTTTGAGGAGCTCGTTCTTGGCTTTCATTTTTGCGACGCAGTTCTTTTTGTTAATCTAATAGCTTATATGTATGCATTATTTAATGGTCAATTAACGCTTAGTTTTACTATCTGATTATATTAGAAAAATATTTTTTGTTAAATATTAGAAGTTAATAATCTATATTATCAAAATCAGTATCATTGCACAGTTTTGAAATTTCAATATAAGAAATATATCTCTTTTTATAATAAAAAACACATGAAAATAGTTTAATTCTATGTTTAAAAATAAAAAATAACTTATAAAGTTTTAATAAATTAATACCTAAGCTTGGAACTGACTTTGTTAATACTATATTTTGCTATCAATTATGCGCACAGCTGTCATTCTTTCATATGCCTACGTGATTTAAATTATGATAATTAACTATAATAGATAGTAAAGGGAAAACTATATTATGACGAATATGCAAATTTATTGTATTGTTATTACTTATTTTATATGATTTATTAAATACACAAATTATAGTTAAATATGATTTAATGATTAAATTGCTTCTTTCGAATTATTTTTTATAAAAATTAAGAAATTACATAAATTTGAATTATTTTTAGCTTGGGATGCTATGAATATACTTTTTAAGAAATATATAAAATATAGGGCATACAGATGTATTCTCAGTTATTGTCATAAATATTGTCATATATATATATATATATTCGTGAAATATTTATTATATTACTAAAGATTACTAATTTGTACATACTGTAATACTTTTGTCAGATAGTTCGTTGGGAAATTAAACAATGGTATTTATAGAGATGAAGGTTAAATCTTACTTAATAACTAATATTTTTGGACTCAAACGGAGAAATAAATAGGTTACAAATACATATATGGTTATATCCAATATCTATTGTTGATACATGATACCATTTATTCTACACATATGTAAACACGCATATCCTTTACTCATTGTCTACGTTCATTCTAATCTTTATATTTTGATTTTAATAATTAAATACTCATTATTAACTCTATAATGTATCAGTTAAAATAATAAAATAATTTTGTAAATATTAAATCATATAAAAAGAATGGGCTAATCAAACAAATTTCATACGTAACCCTTTTTTGTAAAAATTTAAAAGAAACCATGGATTTAGGCTGTATTATATTGTGCAACAGCAAACTATAATAGGTATTTTTAATTTTATATTTACTTTAAATTTGTTAAAATTTTATTAATAAACCTTTTTTCAAATATTCTCTATCTGATAATGTCGTTTATTAATGCAACTTATTCAACATTAGATTTCCAACTGTCTTATACTTATCCTTTTATTTCGGGGATTTCTCTAGTTGTTTTAGAACTTTAGTATGATTTGCTCACGAAATTAAAGCCATCTTTAGGCAAGTTTTTCACTTTGCACTAAAAATAGTCACATCTTATGCAAACTTTTCAATTATAATACTACGAAGAAAGCACATTATAAATTGTATACTAAATTAATGTGACATGGTTATGTGAACCTTAAATAAATCTTGATTTTGCTTCATTGATATATCAATATCAATATCAATATATCTTACTTCTTTGAAATTCTGTACACCGATTAGTATATTAAATAAAGGCAAATTTATGGGGAAAATGAGAGTTTTGTTTATTTTAAGTAAATTGTAAATCATAGAACAAGTAAGTAATATATTTTCATATATTTTTGATATAAAAATGTTGATTATTCAAAAAAAAAAATTAGCTTGAGATGGTTTTAAAATAAAATAATTTGTACTTTTCAATTAATAAATGAAGTTCAGAAAACTACGTTAGACTTTTGAGCTGTAATAAATAAACTGAAACGAGCCTGTACTCGATCTAGTCAAACTGCTCTAGTTAAACCAGATTTACAACAAACGTGTGATGTGCGGAATTGAGCTTCAAAAAGTTAAATAGTTTTAAACCTCACGGCACATATATTACTTTTAAAGCAGTGCATGTGACTTTAATACAATTAATCGAATTTTGATGCGCTACATTGTACCACACTCGTTTGATGTGAAAAGGCTTTTTTAGTAGTAAGTGCTAGAATAGATTGTTGTCAGAAAATATTATTAGAATCGTATGCGAAATTAATTTTAAAATATTTTGTTATTATTGGAAATTTAGTTCCATTCAAAATAAAAATAAGATTATTTATTTATTTTTAAATTTTAATAATTATTATTTAAAAAGGATACTTGGAAAAATATTAGTCTTACGCTGTTGCCTATGCAGTATAGGTAAAACACACGTAATATTAAATTGAGCTAGAATGCTGAAATTTATAATAAAAATATTAGAAAGTTTAAATATATACTTTGTAAATACACATAGATATTTATAGCGTAATCAAATATAATATGTAGTTCATGTTTTGTTTATTAATTACTAAACTATCTATGAAACTTTCATATTAAAAGTTAATTATACCTATTAATAATGCATACATTAATATGAACTATTTTAAAAATTCATTATGCAATATATTTTTTTAAATTCATTAGAAAAATGTAAAAAAACTGTTTATTTGCTTACGTTAAATGACACTAGCAAAATATGATAAAATTATAAATTTAATTTTGTATAAATGACATTAAAAGTTTTCATCATTGATTAATAAAAAGATGATAAGCTAAATAAAAAAAAATATTTTAGTATAAATTTAAAATTTTTGCATATAAATTTTGTTAATAGAAAATAAAAATTCCTTAGAACTAAAAAATATTACACAACCAATTAATTTTATTCATTTTTTGAATTATCACAATGTTTTTGGTCGCATTTCATTATCAATAGAGATGCTTATATAAATGTAAAAATATGTATATTACCCATGAAATACTTCTAATGTCCTTTCAATCCAGCTAGACAAGTTCAAAAATGATAGATTATTGTGATTTTAAAACTTGACAACCAAAAAATCCGAACTTCCATTTGAAGTTTAAAGAAGAAAGTTAAAGTTTACAGTATATCAGAAAAGTATGACATATTTTGATCGATTGCTAGATATAACTTATGGAAGAATACATATACGTATTCAGTCATTAATGCCACATTTTAGACAGGATTTTTCTTTCTCTATTACCTATCTATGTATCTTTCTTCAGTACATCAAAATGTCGAAATTAATCTCAAAGTGCCGCTGTTCTTTCGAGTCTGGATGGGTCAATCGCCTTGGAATGTCAATAAATCGATTGCATACGTAAGTAGTAGTATTCGTAAGTAATAGTATGTAGAAAAGCACTATTTAAAAATACTGTCATACTATTGTCATATTATGCGCAATATTATTTGAATTAGACTGAACATTAAAATTATAACAAACGGTTTAATATAATTAACTTTTTAGTAATATAGTTTTAGTTGACATTTTTAGTAGAGAATATTTATAAAATATTGAAACAACATATTTAATTATAAATTTAAGTTTCAAATATCTGAACTTTTTATGCTATGGACATTCAATTTATGAATACATATTTTATTAATTATTTATTTGTTACAAAAAACAAAAAACAAAATTTAAATTCATTTTTCTATGTTACAAGCTTTTTGGTCATAATATTTTAAATTTTGACAGTTTTTTACGTTCATTAAATATTATACTGTTTTATTACTCTATGGTTTAATATTACAATCTAGGCAAATAGTTATTAAAATATGAAGTAATTAATAACTTGTCTTATATTTTGTAAAATATACAATTTTATTTTGTCTAGACAGATTGTAAATAGAATGGTATTACCCCCAACACCGTTGAAACTATAATTATCTACCTTATCCGCAGGGAAAGATATAAGTATGCATAAAATACTAGTTCAGGGGAGATGCATATCATTAAATATTTTGCTAAACATTACGTGATATGCTATATTGTGCCTTCCAATTAAAATAAATTTCGAACTTTTAATTATAATTAGCGTATTGCCCGGAAGTTTTGTTCAAATCTTGAAGTGGGATTATTCCGTCCATCATTATTATTTGAAGTACACTTAACAGACTAAAATAAAACTTGTCTTCTGACTTAATGCATTTTTAAAACAGTACCTAAGATACCTAAGTCATTTCTTTAAAACAAGCGAAGTTATGCAAATCTTCGTAAGTCGTAATGAGAAAATTGAAAATAAATTTAAGATATATTGGTGAAATGTTTTATGATTTATATGTGACATAGGGAAGAGGCTTGTAGATGTGTTTAGAGATATACAAAAGAAGCTTTGATAATAACAAAAGCAAAAAACTTATTGTAACGCACGTTTACCACCAGCTACAGACAGAATTGATATGATCTTCTGAATTTTTAGAAAATGTGACACTGTCCTAATCATAAAGTAATTAAACATAGAGTTTTGACTCTTATTAATTTTATATACATTGTACTGTAAATTTTCGTTAATAATTTTATTTTAATAAATTTCATGTAAATTTGTAATTAAAGATTAATAGTAAATATTTATATTCAATTAATTATATATAATTCGGACATTTTAACATACATAAGTTGTCCGTAAAATATAATTTAATGCCAGTATATTTAAAGCTGTTTTGCTGCATAAACTGTTTAACTATACAGTCAGTTTTTAAAACAGTATTTTGCAAATGTTTTAGGGTATACAAATAGTAGTATTTATAGATTGCATACAGAATCTATAAGAGTGACAACTCTGTGTTTTGTTGCTCCATGGTCCTAATAGTACACTTGTGGTAATTATACCTATTGATTTTTATCCACCACAGAATAATAGATATAATCCATCTTATACAAAATGTTAAAATATTTTCCTTTTGTAGTTCTGTTTAAATAGCACATCGTTAAGAAAGTCAGAATATATTTTTAGTCGATTTGCCTTATCCATAAGATATTGCACAAAAGGATGTCAATTTTTTTAGATTTCAAATGAGTATTTAAACAAATTAAAAAAGTAGACATATCTATTAGTATAACAGAAACTATACGAAACGTTTGTTTAAATATTCTGTAATCATATGCATTATTTGTGGCTTATAATAACTATTCCAACTATATTTCAAATCCTAAATAAATCTTTCAATTAAAAAAATTCTTCTATATCACTTTTACTGGTAAACTTTCTTAAAACTTATTTTGCCTTTTTTAGAATAATGTACATATAGATAACGATATTTCTCTACAGTAATATTGATAGTAAACATTTTTTACTATTTTCTACTAAAAAGACTTTATGTTTTATGTCTAACTCCTTTATATTTTAATAGTTGATGAAAATTATTTAAGAAATTTAAGTCACATACGAAATATTGATTTGAAATTCTGTTTAGGTATATTGTAATTTAGTGCGAAAAGTCTTCAAAAAGTGGAGACAACAAAAACCGGAGTAAATCGATTTCTAAGAATATCCAAGTTTATTTACATTAACCTATAAATTACACGACATAATCAATATATTATTGATTATAAAATGTCTAAATTCCGATAAAATATCAAAGACAAATTTGATTATTAACGTTTTATTACAAAATTGTACATTTAGCTTTTAATAAAACATCCGTTCTGTGCTCCTCTTTTCTATAATATTTCTTTGCAAAATATAAATATATTTGTGTACGCGTTTATCATTGGTTAATGTTTCTTAACACGATATTTTCATTAAAGTATGTTAAAAAAATTCAAATTTTCATAAAAAAGTCTACAAGGTTAATAAATTTTGTGAATTATAATTATTTTTAAAATTTAATTAAACAATTTTGAAAGCAACAAGTTTATTCAACTTTGCTACTCACATTTTGGTATAATGGCATTACTACGCATTCTGACGTATGTACATTATATTTTATTCACTGTAGCGATTTACAAAATCCTTTTAAAATGATTATCTAGTTTGTTTTTTGCCAATATTATATTTGGGCATTAACAAGGTCATCAAACTTCAAATCCATTGTTTAGTCTGTTTTAGCCCCTAATGCATACTCCCAATGGACTGGATAATGACTGCTCCACTTATTTACAGGTAGAAAAAAGTGTAATCTGCTCAATAAATAAGCGCGCATATAATGGAGCTGATACCTACACTGATACCGCAGAATAAATGCTTTCTAATATTATGTCTGCTCCATGGTATCATGAGTAGACAAACATTAAATTGCCCTTATTAAGGATTTCATTTTTACTATATATTCTAATTAAGCAGGTCACTCGTTTGGAACAGGGCGCATTATCACGAAGCGCTATGATACATATTTGGTTATTGTTCTGTATAATTTCACTTATTAATATTATATGAGAACAAAGTTACTAGCGTGTAGCACCATAATTAATATAATGAAATGGAATGAGAATCTGATGGGGATGTGGATAAATTAAAATTAAAAAGTAGTATTCAAAATTGGATCAGTTAAAATAGATCATATTTATTTTAGATAATACCTATTTCTCAAAGTAATTAATTAGAAAAATATTACAGGTTTCTAAAAAGTGGAAATATATGTAGAAACACAGATCACTTGAGACGACATTACGTGACAAGGCAAAACAGCATATAAGTTGGCAATGAATAAACCACATCTAAACAATAGGCATGCATTATAATATATACTCTACTAAATTGTTACTATTTGGCCTTTGATAAGGAGGCCTTATCTCGAAGTATGAGGATTATTGAAGATGCTCTTTTTTAACTACAATATCACCAACTTTTCCCACTCCACTATATATTGAGTTTAATAAATATATCTTTCATCTATTTTGATACATATCAGTTCAACGGTTATTTTTATCAATTTCTGCTAATTACTTAATACTAATATTACATGAATTAAATAAAAGTAAATTATTTTTAATAGTCAATACTTCTATATATCTACTATTATTTTAATATCTTGTTAAAACACCTTTCGTGTTAAATCTATAAATAATAAATTAAATATCAATGGACAATACAGTCTCTGATAATATTATTTAAATATTTAATCTAATAATAAATCATTTGGAAATACAAGCTGGTTGTATTTAGCTAATTAACTTTCGTCAATTCTCGCAAAATTATTTCAAAGAATAATTTACACAAGATCTACTAATAATTGTTTGTTTATATTATTCAATAATTGTTAGTGAATTTTGTGTAACAGTTTACATTTTAATAAATAGCAAGGAAATTCAGGTTATGAAGTTCTCTATTTATGAATGGATGTTAGATTTGCTATTAGATCATTTCAGAGATGTTCTGACATGCAGGTCATATTAATTTTTAATCAAGCAAATCAGAACATGCGCCCGCCTCTCTGGCAACAAAATCTTTATATTCTATAGTTTGGATATAATTTGCTGTCATTCAGAAAATCGATCTTTTCATTATTAACTTATTGACATAATTATACCAACCAAATGACATAAAAGGATTAATGGAAAATGATTGCGGAGGAGTTTATTGAGTCTTCACAGAGCTCATCTCTAAGGCCTTTTAAGGCTTCATCTTTAACCTCACACAGTTTCTAGCCTCGTAAAGCAAGCGGATAATTTAAAAAAAGAGACTACGTTATAGCTATTATATAAATATATACTGAACATGTTATAAGAATAACTATAGAATATTCTGTTTATAGATTATATGTTATAATATAATTATTATAATTAATTATATTATGCTTATGTTCTTAAAAACGTATAGTAAGTTTTAAATTGGATAAACTTGTATTTACAAATATTGCTGAATTTTGTCAATTGTAATTTATATACCTAATATAATAATTAATTTTAAATTGAATAATATTCATATTTAGTAGATAATAATAATTATGTGTGACAAATATATGAAGCATATTCTATATTTTATACTCATTTATTATTCCTTTATTCTGTTTATGTCTGCTACTATTATTGATCAAATTGTTAAATAGGGTGTTTTTGATACCCTTGATCATTTATCTTTTATGCCTTATATTTAATTATTTATTATAACAAGTTCATTGAAAAGATACATGAAAGGTATTACTTTCCCCGCGATTATAATGATTTCGTTTCAAAATTGTTGTCATTAAGAATTTATTAACACAGGAAAACTATATAGTCGTATTCATAGAGTAACACTAACTTTTATTGATATTATTAGTACTCTATGGTCGTATTTATATTTTAATGATACTATCAAAGAATTGTTAATGTATGTAAAAGTAAAGTATTTTACAAATATGCTAGTATTTTACAAGTTTGCTAGTTTCCTGAACTACACGATCAAAATGCACCTATAGAGCTAAATATTTAAGAAGTTCAAAAATAGTGCTGTCTTTAATTTTGTTAATATTTTCTGATTTAGTTACCGTCAAGTTTGAGACTAATACTAGTACTACACGGTACCGAACAGTCCAAGTCAATATAATCAGTCTTAACTATGAACATAAAAGTAATACGTGGAAGCATTAGGGAAAGGCTGAAACAAAAAGTATCTACTATAGCTACACGGTATAGTAATTAAATGATCCATAGTTATATATATGGAGTTTAAAAGCTATCAGGTAACATTCATTTGTTTTAATATCACATTGTTAATTTTCAATTATTACATAATCGCTATATCATAGTGAATACTACATTATAAATACTACAAATAGTTAATTATTATATTAATGAAAGTGATTATAAATTGATTTTGAACTACTTAATATATATGTATATATTTATTTTCTTTTGGGATTATAATATACGTATAACATACCTATGATTAACAAACATGATTATAATATATATATATATAATAAATCTGATATTATTTATTATTTTGGAATAGTATGTATATTAACAAGTTGGAATCAATACACGCATTAATTTTCAGTCGTACGATAATATATGAGGTATGATGGTGTATTTGGCACATATATAACAATTAAGTCTGACACAAAACCAGGATATGCACAACTAAATTAAAGGGATATATTAGGAAATTATCTGATTAATTTTGGAAAATAGAAGCATTTGAAATGATAGACTGGTTTTGCCTTTTATATCGATTTTATTTTATTAAAACGTGCTTAAGGTAATACATATATTATTGAAGAAAAAATCAGATGATATCTATGAAATATTCAATTTAATAATTATTAATAAGACAAAGTTTAACTCAGTGTAAAGAAAACTTTCTAGTAATTGAAATATTTGTCGTTAAGTACACTTTTATAAGAATAGATGAATAATTGAGTTATCTACTTATTCAAATTATCTAATTATACAACTAAAAAATTAAATACTTTGGGAATTGTTGACTTCTTTCTATAAAATTAGATTAGCTATATTTCGTAAACTTGAAATAAATTCGTTAATATTGAACTCACATTGATTATTTGAAATTATTTATCTAATTTCAAGTAGCTTTAAGAAATTGGAATAAAATAATGGCATGTAGCAACAAGGTATAGAATTAAATGAAATGAAAAACATATATTCAATCGTTTTGATGACATCTTATACTTTATTAAACATAAAAATAATCTATTTATATTTTCATTTTGAGAACATTTTTATTGATACCTTCGGGGTAACATTCTTTTGAATAATTATTGAGTTATTGAGTTGTCATTTTTGGGAAATATTTTTTATGTCGTTCACATCTGTAATATTACTGCTCACTATCAACTGATGTTTAATTAAGTTAATTAGTTAATGCATCCAAGAGAATCAATTATGTACAAGAGAACTTTATCCTAATTATCTTAAAAATCAATATTAATGAATCACATATAAATGTGGATATATTTGTATTCGTAGTTCGTAAAGTATTTTAGTCATTTCCTTTGTTTTTATATATTGCCAGAAAAATTCGTAGATCTACAATAGTTTTAATTATTTAATCGTCATCCTTTTTTCTGAGTTTCTGTATAGTATAGCTGTAATTTGTATATTTAATTACAATGTGGATCAAAATATAACGTTCATGTATAATCAATTTGGTTATAATTTAAATTGTAAAGATATATAAATATACGTAAATTTACGTATTTTATGCTTAATTAAATTTATTTTACATTTATTAGTTTGTTGCCACAAAGAGAAAAATTAAGTTTCCAGTTTTTCTTAAAGTATTTACAATTGCATCCATTTTATTGGGTCATATGTCGTCTAGTTTAATTGTCAAATGTTGAATAATAATATAAATATTTTAATATTCTATAACATCAGTAGGCCACTACCATATAGAGAGTCGATAATAATATATATCCAGACTGATAATCTACTTAGTTATACCTAATTAGTAGCAGTTTCGTTAACATAAGACAAATATCTTTCTTTTATGCACTATGTAGGTCGGAAAATTCACAAAAAAACTATCACTAAAACAGTAATTTTTTCAATAAATCCCTCTGTGTTTATTGAAAATCTAGGTATAGAATCCTACTTAATGTAGTTAGTGAAATTGAAATTTGATTTACTTATAGTTATTTAAGATTATTTATATTTGATTTTTTTTAAATTTTGATTAAACACCCTCTATAAATTTCATGAATAATCAATGCCCCAGGGTGTTCATTAAAGAAATTAGGATATATAGGTTATCAAAGTATCCATAAAAAATTACGTTCACTCTCAGAGTTTCTAAAAAAAATAATGTTCAGATCTTGATAATACCTTGAAAAATATATACTTACGAGTAGATCATGAGAATGTTTGGTTTTACATGTTTCATTAGATTTATCGCTATAAAAGCGAAGCGATGAATCGATATCGATTTAGTTATTTATTACTTGAATGTTTAGTCATGTCTTAAAGTAAGATCATTTTTTTGGATGACGAAAGATCACAGTTCTTGTAAAATTCAAAAGTACCAGTTTAAATTATTCATGGATGTATGTACTTATACACCCATAGTCTGTAGTCTGTATAATAGTCTAGGAAAATAAAAAAAAATATTATTCGTCAAATAAAACAAACTATCGAAAAATTGGTTTTATTTTCAAAGATTCTAAGAAATGTTCTCCCTCTTTTACTCTGACTAGGGAAACACCATCTACTCATTATCTTGGGCTAACCATATTCGTTATTATTCCATATTAAATAATGCATAATGTGAATGATATATAATACGATATACCTATGGGATGAAATTACTGATTATATGTTTTTACTCTATCAATAATTGCACTTTAAATTTTAATTATTCATGTAAGTTAATTGTATGAAAATTATTGATGATTTATATATAGTATGTCGGTATAGTATGTGTATAGAGTATTTTAAGATATAGGTTTGTAGTGTCGAAGGCGCCACATTGAAATGCACTGTAAAGTATACTCCGTTAACGTTTTTACCTCAACACTAGAAAAGTTAGTGGAGGATATTTTAATATATTTTTATTTTGTATGCACGATAACAATGAACTAGACAAAAGACAGTTTAACAATGAGAATGCCTCTATCTCATTACCTTCAAATATGCATACATATGTCGACTCATACCTATACCGGAAATAAATTTTATGAATTTAGCAAATAAAATAAAACACTAGAAATATACATAAACCTAATGGATATTTTTTCTCCATATTGGAAAAAAATAAATATTTCTTTTTTTCAACAACTTCTAAAATTACAATTGCCGTGTCATTATATTTTACGTGTTTTTTTAAATTGATAAATTTTTAAGCAAATTTTCTCAAGGATATGTAATATATGTATTATAAAAATTATTATCAACATAAAAATTGATATATAACTATAAAATTATAGAATGTAAAACAAAAATTTATTTGCCTATTAATTTTATTCATATTTTACAAATTGTTACATATAAAGTGTAGGATACCATTTATAACTCATTGGCGTTCAATATAGTTTACCGCTTTTGTATTATTTTTCTTTTTTGGTCTAGCATTGTAATAATCATTACATTCGTCACGTTAGTTTATTCATCTAATGCCTTTTCTATTAATCTTCTACTACAAGAAGGCTCCAGCTCTAGCTTTTTTTGCGTAAACTATCAGTAACATCTATTAACACTAATCGTAATGCTTCTAGGTTAATGCACTTGAACCATATGGAATTAAATGAGGCGAAAAGGTGAGTATACATAAAATCGATATTAGTTAGGAGCTTTCTGAGTTCAATTTGAAGAAAATAAAAATACATTATTAGTATTAGAGCTTAGGTACTAACTGCACAATATTTTTTGTAGCTGTCAATTATTTCTGATATAAAAAGCAACTATTTTAGTTATATGTCATAAAATGGTATAAATGAAAACAGCATTAATTTAAATTTATTTTACTTTAATAATAAGATAAGGTGACATGTAAGAAGTTATAAATTATAATTGGTCTATATATGTTTATCAATTACTACATGTTGCTTGGTCTTAAGTCAGTTTCTCAGTTCTATCCTTCGTCACCAGTTATATCTGTGGGGGCAGTAATTACATTGGGCATAACATCAACGCTCCAGAGATATCCTTCCAATTGGTTGGCCAAGTAAGTCGTTCAAACATGTCTACCGCGACGGAAAAGTTTGATGGAATGAAATAGTGGTAGTTTTTAAAAGTATAAGGTCAGGTTCTAGAAGCGCGTATAATTAGTATGGAAGGTCATATAATTGCATACTTTGCTTATATACGTTCATACTACTAGCACTTGTAACATTGGTTCAGTTTTTGAGATGAGTGTTTTTAATACTCATAGGGGAAAATGTATACTTAATCAGAGCGTAGCAGGTATCTATGAAAAGCGTCAAATTCTTTAGACAGTGTTTGAGTGACTTCAACATCGTATATAGCACAAACACGAAACAAATGAACTTTTGCAGGGTTGTTCCATAGAACAGTTAATTTCCTATAAATGTGAGTCAAATATGCTGGCTTCTTTCTCAGAAAGCTTGACTGACGGATACTAGAAATTTTTGCGTTTTTAATTTTGGTGAAAAATTAGGAGAAATTGTAATGGATTCAATTGAGGAAGCGGTAGACGAAAAGTTTGAAGCGGAAGCGGAAAAAGACGGTGACGTAGAAGTGGAAGAGTTAAATGAAGAGATGATTTAATTTCGTGATCCGAGCAGGTGAGGAGTTGAAAGGATCATTTATTTTAGGTGCGGAGTTAGAAGAAACATTTAGTGGTGTTGTATATCGAAAGAAGTAGATGAGAGAATTGTACAAGGATAATCTTTAGATGGAAAAATTGAATCTTCAATGAATCTCCTCATTTCTATAGCAGGTAGCTAGAGTATAGCTATTTTGGGCTCTGTTAACATTCATGTATATGACTTCGGTTTTCCTGGAATTCGATTTTTAAGAATACTTGTTGAAACTTCCTATCGCTCACGAGAGTGGTATCACGGGAGTATGCAAAAACATGCACTTAATTATTCAAAAGTGAGATACGGAAGAGGTAGTCCATGATAATAACGAATAGACACGGTGCACCCTAAAGGACACTAGAAGAAGTCAGGAAGGAGTCCTTATTTTCCAATATGGTGTGAATTTATGCACGTGTTGGTGTACAAAGATATTATAGCATTAATGATAAACGAAGCAATACCGTAAAATTCATATTTTTTAGTCCAGTTAGATTCACACAGTCAAATGACTTTGAATAATCGAGTAAAACCAAAACCAAAACCAAAAACAAAAACAAAACCAATTTCTTCTTTCTCTATTTACACACATCGGAGTTCTCAACTTGGTGTAGCGAAATAGTCTAAACTGTGCTTGGAGCAAATGAATTAGTTCTTTAAGAAGGCCTCTTAGATGGAGGTCGTCTATTTCATTGTCTATGTTAAACTTCCTTTTCTTAATTTTTTTGTTTAATAATAAATGTAATAGTTAATACAAAGCATTATTTTCAAATTTAAAAGAAGTTGTATACTACATTTAAATGAAATTAATCGCTTTGTTACTATTGCGTGTTTCGACATTCTCGATCCATGTGAAAAACTGTGTTACATTCATTTTAAACAATCTCTAAATTTGATTAAAACCTATATAATACACTCTATCAGTATATAAATATACAAAAATATTTTCAACATGTTGCTCTATTTGATATGATATTGATTCAATTGTAGTTCGACGAATTTGAAGACACCACTCTGCCGAGTCGGGAAGACTACTTGGATAACCCTGACGATCAGAGTCAACGCTTTCAGCATTATGTGACCTCAATTATGAAGCTGGCCCGCTATCCTGCAAGTGCAGTTAAAAATATTGTCCGGGACAGTGACAGGACTCTTCAAAGCATTCGAAAGGTGAGCTACAAATGGGAAATTAAACTTTTTGCTACAGCCATGCCATGGTCGTAAACTGGTATAGCAAGCCTAGGTACACTCTACTACGTGCAACTTTAGGTAATCTTTAACTAAGCGGTCTACATCTCCAGATGGAAGATCCGATGTAGAAGACGCATTGGCTTAGTAGTTAGCCTGCCAGACTACTAAACCGATGTCACGAAGCAAACTAACTCCCGAAAGTGACTCCCCATTAGAAAGTGACTCCTCTAGCTTGTTTATTATGGGAGTTCAGTATATTTCTCGATTGTGCTACAAACTGACTTCGTTAAAGTGCTACTTTGTTAGTTTTGTTCTTTGGCTCATTTTTCTCACTCTCCTCTTTCTCTTAAAACTAAAATAGACATACATGTCTGTGCTGTAATCTATTATTTGTGCCTTCTATTATGTATTATATGCGAGTCAGTTTGTACGAATTAAATTTATGGGAGTCAATCTGTTTCGAGTGAAATAGGGGGAGTTACTTTGTAGTTTGGCGTCACTTTATTTCGGCATGCGGCACAAATTGACTCCCCAGTACAACTGTCCGGGGAGTCAGTTTCGAGGCGAGTTACTTTGCATCGCAACCCTGGCAACCCAAATAAGGTTCAGCTTTCCACTTTGTTTATGATTAATTTCTACGTCTTTCAGCATGAGCTTTCTATCGAGTGAATGATGACCCTCGACGTATGGCCCTCCGACATATAGTTGTAACGGTTCTGTTTAAAGGTTCAGTTTTTTGAAAATGATTTTATGCAATTATTCTAGAACAATCCGCCATAGGGAAATAAAAACGAAAAAATATCCTTGAAAAAAACCGATACAATTTACAGCTAAAAAACTGAATTAAAATCGAGCTTCGAACACGCCACTCTCTGCAACCATACTCTACCATTTTAGTCATCACGTATACAATTTCCAAATAGAAATGTTAAGTTTACAATACCTAATTCACAAAGATTATTTATTTGCTTCATTTTAACTCAGATGATTCAACAATATAATCAGAATTTGTTTGTTAACATTTCATTCGAAACGTTCAAACTAATATGTATAACATTGTAACAATATTTATTTCGGTTATTTACTAAAAATATTTTAATAATTATGATGTCTACTGGACATTTTTGGTTTTGGTTGCAACATTAGGTTCACTATAGCAATGCATTTTCTGGAACAATAATGAGTCACTAAAACTTAATGATGTCTGACTTTATATTTGTCATACCTCATCTAAAATACTAAATGTATAATTTTTTAAATATTTCTGCTAAACATACTTAGTATACGAGAATCGTGTATACATCATATCAAGTTATTGTTTTGCGACTTTTATAAGATTTTCATCTTTCTGCACAATACTGCATTTCGTAACAAATATGTAACTTATAATTAAAATATTTTTCTTCTTGTAAATTTTAAAATCGTTAATTCTGTATACATACACACACATCCATGTAATGTAATAATATTTACCTGGCTTTGTATGTGTAAACTAAAACAACATAAACAATTAAGATAATTAAAAATATTATCTCATAACTAATGTTTCATACACATTGTTGTTCATAAACACACACCGGTTTTTGTTATAAATTTATCACTCGTAAATATTTTATATATTTGGATATATAATGTTTCGCTATAAAATTTTACTCTGTTTGTTATTTCACAGAGTTAAAATCATTTAATTATAAGGTATAATATAACAAAAGTATAATCTATTTCTCAATAATATTCAATTATAAAGCGGAAATTAATTAATTTCATAAAGCTTGTTATTCCCTTTTATTCACAGACCTCGAGCTAAACTGTATTTCACCACATCTTGAAATTTATATATTTAATTATAAAAGTACGAGGTTCGACATTTCAGCCAAGTTATAAATATAGGGATAAAGTAGTGTTCCCATCCATCGGATCATACGTTAAAAAGTAGATTATAGTTGTTATCAGTTGTTATTGTTTATTATTTACTTTAGTTACATCTATAGTCAATAACTTTATAATGGTTAGGTTCTTACCTCTAGAAACGGTACATATATTTATATGTAGACAATGTATTCTTAAAAACTGGGGAACTGCGCATTTATACAATTATGAAGTAATAATTTTGTTAATAAATAATGGCACCCTATAAATTTATATCTATATGAATAAAAAAATTTTGATTTTATTTTATTGAGATGAACTAGATATGTTCATTAAAAATATAAGAACAACTGGACTCAACTATTCATAAATAAGTCAGTTTCTAAATTAAATCTGAAAATATCTAAAATACACACGAGCAAAAATAAATATACACTTTTAACTGAAATGTGTAGTAATCTTTTTTAGTTCTGTTATTCAATTTTAATACTCCAAATCAAACAAATTTTGCGTATTAATTCTAAATATTATGCCAAATGTGTTAGTTTTCAGTGAAGTAATATTATGAGTTGTACTGGATTAAATACGAGTGACTAAAGAGCGAAGTAGAAAAATACGTATGCAGGGTGTGCAGTCATAAGCTCCCACGACTTGGAGAAATAATTAAAATTACAATAATAAAATATTATCATATATTAAAAACAAAACATTTGATGCAACCAATTTAGTCTTTTATGTTAAAACAAAGCAATTTATAGAGAAAATTTAGCAAAACTACAAGTCAATTTTCATATACGGATCAACGAAAGTACGTTCATTCATTAGCGCCAGTAGATATTTGAGAAAATGATTGAATTCAGTGGTTACATCGTTCAAAGCAGTTATGTTATACGTGCTTTATGCGCAATTATCTTAAGTTTCAAATGCCACAGAGCATTTTTACAAGATGTAATGTCGGAATTACGTTGGGGTCAAGGTGTGTGTCCAAATTTGCCGATCCATCGATTTTGACAAGTTTCATCAAACAAGTTTTTTGTCGCAAGAGTCGTGTTTGGCAGGCGCCTATTCTTGTTTAAAATGAGATATCTTCTAGAGTAGGGGAGACGAATTGTGTCCGAAGCATGTTAGTTTATTTCCTAAACATATGACAGAAAATATGGACCAATCAGATGCTTAACTAACATTGCGGCCCAAACTATAACTGATGGTGGGTGCCACAGCATACTTTCCTAATATTGAAGGTTTTTTAGACCAAAAAGAAATCCAAATATTACTACCATGACTTTCAGCATAAACTGCACATTCATCAGAAAAAAACTTTATTCCGCCATTTCTTATAAAAAGAGATTCTGAAATACTGTATCTAAATTAATTAATCCTAGAAATTATATAATTTTAAAATTTATAGAAATTTGGTAATTAGTCATAGAAATGTCAACAGTTAACGTTATATTATTAATTATTATTTTATATGATTTTGTTAACTCGTAGAAATTCATGACATTTATATAAATATATAGGACAAATTATTTTAATAGATATATTATGCATAATGGTATGTTTTGATATGAGAAGATGAAAGACATATTTGAGAAAGTTGAATTAAGACATAGCATATCATTTTAATTTCTTTTTAATTTGTTAAATATTTATGTTGATAAAAAGAAGGAATTAATATCATAATGATGTAATTTATAAAAATAATCGTTACTCAAGTAAATATACTCAACACATATATTGCTTTACCAATCGTTAATTAATAAAAAATTCCATCAGAGAAAAATGATAATTGGTTTTATATTTATATTCTGTTTATTAGGGTCATTTACATAATAATATGACTAGAATATTGCTAAGTATATCGCATACTTAAAACAAGAAATTGAAGAGTATATTCAAAATTATATCTATAAGAAGTATATTAATTTTGCAACCGATCACTCATTTAGAAATTTAATAATACAAATATATTATTGAAATAATATAAATTTGATTTTTACTCAGTTAAAAGGTAAGTGTGTTGTATAACTGCAATATATTGTTTATAGAAAAGCAAAATTTACTTGAAAATTGATAACACAACAATACTATTTATAGAAAGAATGTAAAAAACATAAAAGTATAAAAAGAACGGAATAATTCCAAAATCATAAAAATACGACCGATATATAGTTTTAGAAAACGACAGTTATGTTTGATCAAGACTAATATTACAAACTAATATAACTAATTTCAATATGGCTTTTCACTTTTCGTAAAATATAAACAGAACTCGTAAACATGACTTGTAAAAATCGATTCCCTGATTTTATGATTAAAGTTAAAATGTGTTTGTTAGATTTGTGAAGAGATCCTGAAGTATACGCAAAACAGTAAAAAATGTTTCTTTTTAATGCCTAGTGTAGGAATAGACTTCTTAGAAGTCGATGTGCCCCACTATGCTTTTGCAGTGATAACTAATAAAACAGGCGCGTTGAGTGCTTTTTGTGCTTTCCATAAACCAACATTACAGACTTTTAACCAAAAGTTTATATTAATACTAGAAATCATTACCTTCACATGCTAGTGGAGTCAGTGGAGTCACTTATTCATTAAATAATAATGCATACGAATGTCTAGAACCTAAAAATACTTGTTTTCTTTAAGATAGAAACAAAAGTGGATATTTTATTATGAATCGACAATTTACTTTTTTTAAATTCAATATAAGACTATGTAAATATATAGCTAAGCATTTAATCATAAAATCATTTCTAAAAATAAAAATAAATATATTAAATATTAAAAACATTATAATTACGAAAGAGAAAACGCTACATTTTCAAACTCCTGTAATTCTAACGTATCAGATGGACATAGCTAAGAACATCTATACAAGATAAAAATGGTTTAATAACTGCTATCTATCTTAAAATAATTTGATTTCATAAAATAGTTTTTGTTTTTTGAAATGACTCGTATAAGTATCTAACTATAATTTCGCCTACATATAAATACATTCATGGAAAATTCTCTCTGCAACTGACGGACAAAAATTCCCACAATTTAAACACAACATATTTATTCATTAATTCTATATATAGTATAAACAATAAACTATAACCAATATTATAACATATATTTGAACTTCAAAGAAACCAAACTCTAAGTATACAAAAAGTTATATTTGGTTATCGTTATTGTTATTGTTATTGTTAATGTTAAAATATAATAATACATATGATAATAGTTTCAACTAAAAAAACTTTACATTGTTTATTACAACAATTTTGTAAAATATCTATCCAAGTTTCTCGTTTTACTGTACCTTTATACTCCATTTACTGGACCCTTTTTTTGAGCCATTGCAAAAATCTCCAGTCCAAGGATTTTATGCATGTATGTAATGTTTCTGGTAAACATTTGATTGTCTTTGATGTTTACCTGTCTGGCACTTGAGGTGAAAAAGATTTAGATATTTGTACATTTTCATTGTTGCCTAGGTATAGTGAAACTTTTAAATCTTATTCTGCAATTTTGTATTTCCTGTCTTTTTAGTAAGACTTTTTTTTCCTATATTTGAGATAATCTATTTTTCTTGTAGAATTTACCTTTTACT
Organism: Invenusta paracnida; assembly: GCA_036023295.1. Classification (NCBI taxonomy): domain Eukaryota; kingdom Metazoa; phylum Platyhelminthes; order Proseriata; family Coelogynoporidae; genus Invenusta; species Invenusta paracnida. The sequence continues at coordinate 21,032 of JAYRBW010112024.1, forward strand.
GTCAGATTATTTTACTATATAAGCGCATCTTTTCTGCAGCTTTTTTTATTATAATCAGAAGATTAAACACATAAGTACTTGTATAAAATTAAAGAATTAAAACATTTTATAGACGGTATATCATTAGAAGAGTAACATAGATAATTGAAATTATTGAAGTGTTGTATATAACACGGAGATATATTTTATAAAGTTTAAGAAATATTCATAAAGGGAAAAACCAGAAACTTGTATATTTATACAAACCATTTGTAACATATTTAACTTCAAAATACAATGTGTCTGTCATTTACATCAGATCATGTGCATCAGTTACATCATATCATGTGCCTCAGTTACATCAGATCATGTGCATCAGTTACATCATATCATGTGCCTCAGTTACATCAGATCATGTGCCTCAGTTACATCAGATCATGTGCGTGAGTTACTGATAGATAATGTCCGCCAGTTACATCAGATCATGTGCCTCAGTTACATCAGATAATGTCCGCCAGTTACATCAGATCATGTGCCTCAGTTACATCAGATCATGTCCGTCAGTTTTATTAGATCATGTCCGTCAGTTACATCAGACAATGTCCGTCAGTTTCATTAGATCATGTCCGTCAGTTTCATTAGATCAGGTCTGTCAGTTACATCAGATCATGTCCGTCAGTTTCATTAGATCATGTCCGTCAGTTACATCAGATCATGTCCGTCAGTTTTATTAGATCATGTCCGTCAGTTACATCAGACAATGTCCGTCAGTTACATCAGACAATGTCCGTCAGTTACATCAGATCATGTCTGTCAGTTTCATTAGATCATGTCCGTCAGTTACATCAGATCATGTCTGTCAGTTTCATTAGATCATGTCCGTCAGTTACATCAGACAATGTCCGTCAGTTTCATCAGATCATGTCTGTCAGTTTCATTAGATCATGTCCGTCAGTTACATCAGACAATGTCCGTCATTTACATCAGATCATGTCCGTCAGTTACATCAGATCATGTCCGTCAGTTTCGAAGCTTGTAGTAATAACAGTATGGATTTGTATTGGTGTTAAGATATAGTTAGATGACTTACTAAATATATAAAAAGTAGAACTAATATATTGAAAATCGTTTGTCTCTTAAATATAGACGAAACAAATCATAATTAACTTAACTAAGGAACCCAGATATTTGTTATAAATTGGAACAAACATATTTTCTAAAGAAGAGTTAAAACTTTTATTCTGCTCCATTAAAATTAAAATTAATATCACATAGCTTAAAAATATATATATATGAAACTTTAATGGTCGTTATGTATATATAAATTCGAGAAATGTATATAGGCTTGTTGTAAACTTACCAAAAACCATTTTTATTTTCAGAATTGAAAGTTCAACTGAACGAAATAACTAAAACAAATATAACTTTATAACAGTGCAAACTATTAAGATACTAAAACAAAGTCATTGTTAGGCATATTTACATGTTTGTTTTTAAAAATTATTTTGAGAAATGTTGAATTGCTACTAGCCTAAACCATCTACTAGTAATACTGAAAGAGTCGAACAGCGCTGTTTTGAGTTTGTTGAGTCTCTTTAGAGGCCAACACCCCTTGCACTCCTGTAGAATACAATATCAGTTAATTATAAAGATTAATGAGGTATTCTTGCTAATAAAATATCATGCAGAGAGTATAATACATATATGCTATAAGACTTTATATAAATTTTTGAAAAAATTATTTGACAACGCTTAGTTTTTAATAATTTGTGACTGAAAACTATTATATTTTCCTTATTTTAATTATAATTAATTAAAATTAAAATAATGAACTAATAATTAATCAATTATTAACTAAAATTATTATGAATATGAAAATATGACAGTATTCAGCCACAAATGTTTAAGTACAAAGCTTTATCAGATTATTTTTGTCAGAATTTTATGCAAAGTCTTATGTATTATAATAGCATTATATTAGAAAATCTATTATGGTAAAGACATATGTATATACTTCTTTTATCAATTTGTTTCAAAAATAAAATTTATTTAAAGTCAATCGTTTGATAGAAGAAGTGTTTTGAATGAAGTAAATAAAAGGTTAGTATTTGCAGCAGTGGTGTAAACAATGTTTGAGGGTCTTCTATTATAATTTTATTTTCATCAGATACACTAGAAAGCCAAACATATTTTTCAAAAGAAAATTTACTACTACACACTACTTTATATTTTTACGATGTAATTTAAAAACATATCAACCACATTAATGTTCACAGAAAGTTTATAGATTCTTACCTCCCTAATTAGCGGCTAAATTTTGCATTTCAAAAAAGCTATTTAAAAAAGTCTAGCATGTGTTTTGTTAACAAAAGTTTAAACTTTAAAGGATTCTGCTCAATTTGATTGATATAATTGCAAAGAGCTCCAATTATAATCTATTGGTATATTATAACTTGTAAATATTTGACATATAATTAGATCCAAAATCCAAAACTGTAATCGATAAAACAGGAGCATATTTTATCAGTGTTTGAAGTATGTATATAATTCCCTCTTGATTATATTTAATTTCATTTGTTCTATAATTATAGTTTGCATAAAAGATAAAAAATACTCGAAAAAACTTTAAAACTGCTCTTAAATAATTTATTTTGAAGTATAAACAAGATTATATAAGATATGATTTAAATTATAAGTCATTGACTATTAAGAAACATATAATGATGTTTTATAAAATTTATTTTAATTGACATTATAAAAAGGCTAAAGAGTTAAAATAATTGTTTTCTCGTTTTTTTGTAATTCTTTAAACAGATGTTTTGTAGAATTATAAACACTTTCATATAAAATATACTGAATATGGGAAGAAATAAATTTGAATTAATAAATTTATTTATTTGTACATACTATTTAAAATATTACATGCTATTCCTTTTTATACTATGTATACAAATTTAATTAAAAATGAAATAGTTCACTAAAGTGAAATATTAATAATATTTATTACACTACTATCGTAAAATAAATCTAGTCTTTCTAAATTTCACATACCTTGCTATTTTATTAAATAACTTGAAATAATTATTAATCAAATTAGCGTTGCTAAATAGCCATATATACATGCCAAAACCATGTTAGACGCGTCTCATTTGTTCACGTTGTCAATGACGTGTGATAAAAAAGCTTCTTTATTGACCAAGTTCGCTGGTAAACCATTACAGGGATGATTAAGTTGTATTGCAAGCGTTAGCGCCAGTGGATATAGTGCATGTCATTTACAATTAACTCCTGATCTTATATATTTATTTTATTAAAATATATATTTAGTAAATTATTAATCGGTCTGCTTTACCAAAACATTATTTCAAGCAATATTAAGTTTATCCAAATAAGAATGAATTTAGCACTCTACAGCAATACAGTAACTATTACGTAACCGAATGCTTTAATATACAGCTTTTCATCAATGGGAAAGCTTCATGTTGTTTTCAATATCCTCTGTTTCTTCTTTCTTTCTTTTCCTCTCTGAAGCTCTCTCTTCTAAGGACCGACAAATGGAAGAAAGAACCTATTCTCCGCGCCAAATTGATGACGGTGAAGGAACTCAACCATGCCACCCATCAACTGGTGAGAAATATCTCCTCCCTGTTGCATTCATGGGAACAATAGCTCTGCCTGACAAAGCTGTCGGCTTTGTATGTAGGTTATACATATCGGAAGTGCTTTTGCGTTTTGCAATTACGTATTAAATAAATTGAAAGGAATATATATATATCCAGTTTCTGTAATATATTGTAGCAAGTGAGAAAAACACAGGTGAGTTAAAACAGTTATTTAATATTAAAAAACTGAATAGAACAAAAATGGAATCTCTGTGGTAACTTAATCATTGTGTTAAATTTCAGATGACTCAGTCGTAGAATAGTTTATTAAAAACGTATTTCCATAAACTGAAAGCGATCTTGTAACACATCTCTTGATTAAATAAGTATCTCCTATAAATACATCTAATTTATTATATTTACATATAAATTAGATATACACACATATATATAAGCTAATTTTGCAGTTTTATTTTCTTATATAAATAAGCATATCAATTTCAAAAATTGGTTGACATCAAATAAGAAATTAAAACTTCCTTTAGATGAAATAATACCTAGTGTTATAATTACTAAATAAGAATGTATGTATAATATATTATCTATTTGATAATTAAAAAGAAACTAGTGTTTGTCAATTTATTGTAATGAATTCAGTTGACATATTAAATAAAATATATGTTTCAATTTAATAAAAATATTTTTACACAAATTAATGTTGATCTATTTTATTATTTGGATTCCACATAATACATATGTGGACATACATATTTATATGAAAATTATCTTATATGCAATTGCAGGATATTGTTTGGTTAAATCTATATTTCAAGAATCCTTAGTAACAAAGATTCCAATCAAAATTAATTGTATGCAGTTATCTTAATATCACCATAGAAGCTAGCTCTCCGTCCTCTATTTTACAATGAAAAATATTTTCTAAATGATAAAATAACTTGACTATAATTTACGAGATTTCATGCCATACATATCCATTTTGCTTCATTAACAGCTTCGGTTCCAATATTATTATACAGAGATTGACGTCAATGTGTCACAAATAGATTATATGGTAATAACATAACATTTCCGACATTTTTTCAATTATGAAAAATGGCACATGCATACATGCAATTATTTTTAATGGTTTGTTTTCTATTTGTTTCTAGGAATAGTAGCCAGCTGTTTTGGTTTTATAATTTGTTGTGTAAGTGTGCTATGATATCATTCTCTTAAATTTTATGATTATTTTAACAAAAATCTGATCCCCTTTGTTATATATTATTATTATTATTTTCATTGTATCGCCATTTTTTTATTTTTCTATTCATTAAATAAATTTCAGTATAAACGCGAATTTTTTTATTCCAGGGTCATATTTTTGTTAAAAATTGAATGAACACTTTCGACTGCCTCTGTGAAGGATGAATTTTCATATTTATAAATATTTAACGTTTCATAAAGTAGTTTTATATGATAGTAATACGTGTAAATCTTTCGATACCTATCTCAATTTTGTTAAATAAGCAGAAATTTGATTGATCATTCAAGCAGTATGCTTTCTCCAATTATACCGATTTCCTCATCCAATATAACCACTCACGCGTTAGTTTTCACCGAAGCAGTTTAGATCTAAGAACTAACAATAAATCCATTTATTAAAAAATGTCAGCCATCGATTGTTTTGTAACATTTTATTTTTTGCATTTATGTACGAGTGGATTTCATTTTTATAAATGGAAATTCATTAGTATGCTATTCTAAAATTTGCACAAGAATTAATTAAATTAATTAGACATACATAACTAAAATTTGGTAATGCTTAAGTTAGAAAACATTACCAAATTTTAAATTTCAGCCATCAAAGAGGTAATAAATTTTATAAGCCATGATTTCTTGGTAAAGCTAGCAAGGTGCCTTGATTTGCAATTTTTCTCTAGGCAGCTCGGAATTTGATTACTTTATGCAAAAGGTCTAAAAATGTTCACTTTTTATCAACAAGTCTTACAAAATTTTGCCAAAAGTACGAATACCCTGATCTTTAATTCGATAAAATATATATTTATATTCTTGTAAATTGGAGAACTAGTTAATTTGAAAAATATAAAATAGTTAATTTACTGACTAATTTAAATTTTTCAATTGTAATCCCTATTCGAGTAGAGAAACAAATTCTATGATTAAATTTCCATAAATTAAAAGAGTTAATTATACCAATAGATATTTGGGTAGTTTTTTTACTGCAGTATAAAAGTATCTTGTACATATTTGAAGTTGTTTGTTCTGGTAAAAATGAAAAAAAAACAGCTTTATTTTGTGTGTTCCATGTTTTCAGAAATTTAGTTTCGCATACATCGTGAGAATCCAACAGCATGATCACTGTTAAAATCTATATTGCTAAAATATTTGTCTCAGAATTGGAATCTTGATGGATATCTTTTATGATTATAGGTCGGATAATTGACAGGTAAATTGGTATCCAGTTTACGATGACTAATCATGAAACGAATTCAGTGAATATACAATATATGTACATATTTACAGATTAAACTATAGAAATAGGAGTAAACACATCTACTTATTGATGAAATGTGATATGTTATATTTAATAATATATATGTTATATATTATTATTTTCAATTGTGTTTTGATAACAAAACAAGGATACGGTGGGTAGAATTAGCCGAACTTTTTCAAAATTGCTCCAATTTGTATATCGAATAGATATAAATATGTGTTGTAATTCTTTGTCCATAATTAGAAAGCATCAATAAGTTTGAATAATAAATAGTATCAGCTTCAATACAAATGCTTTTTTTATAGATAAAATTGTCATTTTTTTTACTTTAATAATATATTTTGTATATTTTAATTTTTATAAAATTGCCAGTGTCTAATATACAGGTATAACATTTGTGAATGCAATCACGAATAAAAATATAGTTTTCATGTATAGAGAAACGTTGATTATTTAATTAAGTTAATTGAATTATCCATTAATATGAAATTGTCAATTTCTATACTCCTTCATGTACTTTCGATTTTGCTTGGGTGGCTCAATTGATAGAGCAGTTGACTCTGTCAGATTGATGTGCAGTCGAAAGAGCATGTTTGTGTTGATGCTTTATTTGCCAGGTTGCGTTGAGGATCGTCAAAAAAGGCAAAAGAACGCCTAAAACTTTATATACGCTGGTAGAGAATTCATAGGTTTATTCTGCTATAGTGTTTATGCCTATATATGTGTGTAGTTTTAAATCAAAGATAATTAATTTTACTAGTATTTATACACCTCTAGATGCATATTTGGGCATAGATAATTAGATATGTGTCTATGATTAAAAAAGGTTTACGTTCTAATGTCCAAAGTTAACTGGTACAATCAGCAACCACCCTAGGACCAACCTTGTACATATCATTTTATCCTTTCTGTGGATAAAATTTACTCAAAACGGACCAAATTGAATCTGGTCAAAGCAGGTGGAAGCTACTTTATAACTAAGCTGTATAGAAATCAGCCATCTACTTCCAAGCCATGTCACATCCATAATCATTCTATCACATCTGAAATGTTTCCTGGCGCTCGTAAAATTAGTTGAGTCACTCCTCTCACAGAAGTTAAAAATTGCACAGTTGGCGAGTTGAGGACTCATTGTCTTTCTGCCCACCCTTTAAACAATCTCAAATCTTCGAATTTTCTCCTCGAAATCTTCATATACCATTCCGGCTTTATTAACAACTTCGAGAGCACTCAATTCGGCTCCATTTTAGGATCGTTAATAACTACTACAATAATTGAATTGCACCTTGCTATTCTTAAGATGTTAGATAACATTGGACAATACGGTGTCCAACTTTTAATCTACAACAACTATTTCAAAGCATTTGATGTCCTAGAATACGACTGTTTTATCATTCGTAAGCGGGAGTTCAACTTCTCCAGCAGATTAGTCAACTGGACTCAGCGGAAAAATGCATACAACGCGCATCGGCAACTCAACAAGTAAACCCATCTCTGTGACCACAAGAATCTATTAAGGATTGGTTCTAAGCACCCTATTGTTCTATTAGTCCTCACATTTCGCCCTGTCTACAATACATATTGCATTATTAATCGCACCGACTATACTTTGTGGCTCAGTACGTCTCACTTTATCTGACCTCCAGTGCAATGTCGTGTATAAATAAGCCAACTTCCTCAACTGGTCCTGAGTCATCAACCGAGACCTCAATAGCAAAACGAGTAAGATCATGTTCATTAAAAGACTAAACTCATCAACATCCTTGAAGTCCATCAATACGGTCTCCAAACGCGCATGTACGCAATCCCATTTCTTCTTCCGATTCTCAACAATACTGAACTACGGATCGTTTATTTAGGTATTATGATAACTATCTTAGAGTACGCATACCCTTTTTCACTAATCTCCCGCTTTACCTTCCTCTCAAACTCAAACTAGTGAACAACAGAGCTCCAACTCATATTTTTCGTTGTAAAGTCATGGACCAATCCTGTGACTGAATCAACTTCTCCCCACTGTCTCTATTTTGCCGATGAAGTCTACATTTAAAATATTTGTAACAGAGACAGTAACACTTATTCTGTATTACTATTTTTTTGCATGCACGTTATTTATTTCTTCGTTTAGCTCAGCATTTTTATATCCTGTACATGATTGCCGAGTTGAATCTTTGCTTTCTACAAATATAAATTTATTGTTATTTTTTAAAACTTCTTCAAACGTTTTTTGTTATCATTATATCAAAAATATTATTGACTATATTAGATTTATTGAACACTTTTTTTACTCTAGATGTCCGAAATCAAATCTTAAAAAAAAACCTCGATGTGCTTGATAAAAAGTAGTGGAGTTAAAAATATTTTTACAATTTTCTATTGTATAACAGTATTGTATTAATAATACCCAGTACCCATTTATTTATATATATTATTTTCAGCACAAAAAAGAAAGATGTAAAGATTTTAATTATATAAATCATCCACTTACATTTTCCAGATAATATCTATCTAGCTGTCATCAATAGTTCTACGTATAATTTTATGAGAGCTGGTATTCCTTTTCGGTAAAATTAATAAGTCATCATTTCCCCGAAGGTCTTCACCTTTTGGCTGTGAGTTTAACATTGAAGCTTAAGATATCTGTAACATTTTGTGAGCGGCATCTATGTGCTATATAGGGACAATAATGGCATTTGTATATTCAGATAACGAATTCCTTTCTATGCGTTACACTTCTTCCCAATTGAATGTTTGAATTAATTATTAATCGATACATCTACAGCTTAAATAATTATCCGCTAGTATGCATCTTGCGTATAATCCCAATAGTGAATATAATATTTAGATGTTGTGATATTGATAAAACCTGCATCTACTTAGTAGGTAGCTTGAACAATACAACATATCACACTCTGATTTTTAATATAGAAATCAGAATGCTTTATCGATGATAGAAGAAAGTGTACTATTTTCACAATATTCATTTCACGAAGTTAACTTAAATATAGAAAACTATGTTAATTTTCATAATGTGATTGATTGAACAGCAAATTATGCATAGCTTGAAGCAGATATTGTAAATGTTAATGTCAATATTTCAACAATCAAATGAAAATTTATCATAAATGTTATATTTTGTACCCTGATGTCTAGGTTTTATTATTTAAGTTGACATATAATGTAATGGTACTTTATATATCCATACAAAAATGCTACTCTGCCCTGAACTGTAACCATTTTTAGATTGGTATAACTAATTTTCTTTATATATTTGTTCTACAAAATGGATACACTGTTAGGGGATGTTTATTTATAGTTTTATAGTATTTTGCTGTGAAAATTATCATTGCCAACTGTAGATTTAAAATTACAATAATATTTTGTTAATTACGCTATTTGAAAATATAAATTCTTATCAAATCTATTAATACATTTTACTACTTATAAAAAGTTACCTATTTACCTACTCCTTTATTTTATGTTGTTAGTTAATTGGCTCACAAGCTGTATAGCGAAATAAGATATACTTAACTCTTTGGGGATACGGGTACGGCTGAATTTAAGCTTAGGTTTACTTCGGTTAATAATTATTTCAAGGCCCCAAATATAAAAATATGTTCAGCTTGTATGTTTAGAGCTCAATTAAACTATTGATTTTTACGATTAAAACACTTTTGTTGATAATGTTTGACATGCACAATGAAGCGAAAATTTAGGACAAACTGACCAAAAAGTGTTTTAAATATTCTGGCGGGTAGTTATCACACTTCACTGAAACAAATCGATCGTTTTATCAAGAATTATTGGCACCATTTGAGCTATTTTTCAAAATAAAATTTGACTACATAATTTTAAGTGTACTTTAAAGTGGATATTAAACGGATATATTGCTTTTATATAGCAAAATAGTAAATATTGTATAGTAAATATTGCGTTTGCATTTAAGCTTTAAAATGCCAATTTTTAGGGAATTTTTACCGTTTGAACAAGAATAGAATTGGAACAGTGCCAATAATTTTGTTTGCAGTCGCAAAATTAACAAATACTAAACAAATTAAATTAAACTATAATATCTGGTTGTTAAGAATCTTTTGCATAACTGATTTTCCCATTTTTTTACAATTTTTATCTAGTTTAATTTTGGCCGTTACCTTGGATACCTGATGTACAGGAACAAATCCATCGTGGTCCCCGAAAGCACACAGATTCTGGTTGGAAACCTCGACTACTTCGTCAAGTTTGCAAGTCTCTATATGAGGACAAAGAAAAGGTACACTAATTTGAATTGTGTGTAGTTGAAATATAATAATTATAAGATAGATTCCTTGAAATAATAGTATACAGTACAATCACAGAAAATAAGTGGTAAAGGGTAATTTCTTCTTCTTATATATATAATCTACTATTCTAAAAACTGTGAAAATACGATATGAAATGTATGCGTTAAGTGAGTGATACCTACACAAGAAAGTTATTCTTTTAATATGAATTTTGTAGGTAGCATATTTTGAAACTAGCGATGAAGCTGTCATATTTTCATTTTCAATATTAACGGATATTAATTTAAGGCTGCAAGTATGAAACTGTCAGTTTTTATTAATTCAGGTGATACATAAGGAATTATTCTAACCCATTAGTTTAAAAGCTTTAATAGGCATTTCTATTATTAAATCGGGAAAGATATCATTCAATTATTTAGCTTAATACAAATATATGGCTTTGTCGAAACTTGCTATTTAATTGTTTGTTTTGTACCGAAACCTTGATTTTTTCCTAGTTTAATGGTTGATTTAACACTGTCGTTTTAATGGTCTAATGTGTGAGTAAGTATGTAAAAACCAATGTATCCATTTTTGTAATATATCTGACGAAAATATAAGAGTTTAACTTGTGTTATGTGCTTGTTATCACTAAAATAATGCACGACTTTATGAATTATTTGTTAATAAAGTAATCGTAAAAAAATCCTCCTTGTGTTAGAAATAATTTTATAAAATTTGTCATGTCATCCATTGATCAATAATAAATAATAAATAATTAATAATTAATCATAAATCATAAAACAAATAATCAAATGACAAATAAAAAGATGGACTTCAATTTTCCCATTTAGCGAAATGAATTTTAAATATCGAGAAAACCCTATTTATTAATTACAAAAATATATTTCTGGTTGCGTTTGTGAAAACGCACAGATAAAAACAACGTTTTTTTTACTTTTATGTAAAAACGCTTTTTTACCAAACTGCGTCACTTAGAGAAAAACAAAAAATAGATATCGAAGAAGATGCGTACAAATCTGGAAATGTTACAACAAACATTCATGTATTAAGAATTTCCTACCACTCAGTACTTATATTATTAGCAGTAAGGGGAAAGCTTTAAACCGCGCTGTAGGTTCAACTGTGTTATGTTTCTTTCAGGGCCGTTGCAAAATGCAATATTTGCACCACATATAGGTATCCTATCGCCTACATTTATCAATTTTATATTCTCTTAAGTCGTCTGATCAAGACTAGTTAACTGCGAATTCAGTTATTCATCAGCTACAACTTGGTTATCAGGCAGTATATGCAAGTACGACTTTCTAAGCTTTATTTGTATCAAACTGAAAATATAATGCTATCATACTTTGCAATAGTACGAGGGGTAAATCACCTAATAAGATCAGGGCTGATTATAGATCTCCCAGTACTAATAGCAATATACGTTAGTATGCCATCATCACTTTATAATTATCTATTTAGTAACTAGTGTGTCTTGTGTATTATAATTTTACTTCCTTTTAAATTTTGGTGTCAATATTTCTGAACACCGAACTGATACAGTGACGGATCCAGATAATTTTGAAAATGGGGTCCATGAGTTCAATATATGCAAGAGAATCTTAATTATTGAAAACCTGATTTACATTAAGTACAAATTATTACTCCTATTATAGATTATGCGTCTTTCATAAAAAACGGGGACCTAGCTCTCTTGGATTCGCCACTGGCTTATACAATCTCTCTATTTTCTGAGGCAATGGTTTGTCGTGGGCCCTAAAGCCGATGCACCCCAGAAATTCTAGTAATTTCTAAGATTTTTCGTTTATGATACTGTTGTATGGGGATCTTTCCATGGTTTCGTAGCGTTCCCTATCGTAGAGTGGAGAGTTAAAGAGGATGTGGGCAGTGTTCTCGGGCATGAGGCAGTGTGTGCAGTTTTGGTCAGTTTCTTTCCTGATGCTGTGGAAGAACGTTCTGGATGAGCGTTCTAAGTCTCCCGACTCTGACTTGGTGGATTGTAACCACTTCTTCATGTCTAAGGTTGTTGATGAACTCTTTTTTGGCAAAGCTAGAGTCACAGTGTTCACGGCGTCAGGTGCTGCCGAAGTCTTGACGATGCCGTCATCTGTTCTTGAGGTCACAGGCAGCAAGCTTCTTAGTGACTTATCCACTTAGTGACTTATTATAGATCAATGCACGCTGCAGATTAGTCCATTTTGGTCGCTCCATCGCTAGCTCTGTGAACTTCCTCATTTTCTTTGATTCCGCAGTGGGAGGGACCCCATGTGAAATGGATTTTAGCATGAAAACCATGAAGAAGTCTCCATATTCTGTTGGCAGTTGTTTTGGTGCTGTTTTGGGGGTCTTTGGATAATGAATCGACAGAAAGATTTTCTGTCAGTATGTATTCCGATGAGCTTTTTTTTGGTGTAAATGATCTTAAGGTCCTTGAATTTGCTGTTTTGATGGTTGTCAGTTCAGCTTAGTAGCTGGAGCTGAACATGCCCTCCGGTCTCCCCTCTTATTGGTGTATTCCCCGTAGCTGACATACTCACCTCCGCCTTCCTCAGTATACTGTTGGTAACTGATCCATCTGATCAGATGTTGTTATCGGCCGATTTGAAGAGTGTGAAGGTATTTGGTGGTTTTTTCTTTTTGTACGGGGATACTTTCGGTATTGTTAACAGGTGGATTTATAATTGAGCTGAAGCTGATATTGTCATGTTTGTTGCTCCATGGTGGTATTAGGCTGACGACTGCCGATCGTTCTCTAACAGAGCTATCCACAGCTTGTATTTGTTTTTGATGTCCTTATCGATGTCTCTCCATGTGTTGTGACTGGTCTTGAGTCTCTTCCGACTATAGACCTACAAACTTGACTAATACTGTAAATCTAATTTTATAAGAATTAGAATATCTTTAAAGTGAGAAAATGAAGGTAAAAAAGGGTTTTCTCCTGTAAGCTTTTTCATAATAAACGTTATACCATAGAGTAATTATACATAGAGTGTTGACTCTTATATTGATTTCATATGCATCTCGTTGTACAGCTTTGTCAATATATAATCGTTTTATTTTAATGAATTTTATGTAAATGGGTAGACTAAAAGTAGTGGTAAATATTTTTATTAAATTAATTTCAAGAGAAAATATACATATTCATACAATTTTAACATGCGTAAGTTGTCTGTAATATATAATTTATTGCATGTGTATCTAAAACTGTTTTACTGTATAAACGATTTAAATACTGTGAACTTTAGACAAATAGTAGTATAAAACTACACACAGAATCATTAAGAGTCGGTACTCTATGTATAATTACTCTATGCGCATTAATCTCTTATAGTGCATTTGGGAAAACTATGAACTTTGTAAATTTTGTTTGCCAACACATATTAATGTTTAAAATCCGATTAATATCCTTTTTGAAGCTTTAGTTCGCTTATTTTACATGTGGTACATTAAAGGAAGCAATAGAAAGTACTTCCATATTAATTAATTTAGCATTTATAAACGTATAAAACGCGTTTGCATTATTGAATGGCAATTATATAGGTAAATACTTAACGAAAAAATGATGACATATTTGAAACGTCAAAAATATTTAATAGAAGAAAATACAATTAAAATGAAAGTCAAGATGTCCTTATAAAAACAAAAATAAAATTTAAATATGATATTTTCATTGATAATATTTTCTCGCGGCAGTTTGATATATAAATTTATATTTAAATTGTTTATATTAACATTTTGTGTCATTATTAAGAATTATATTTTAGGGATAATAATTTTGGCTAAATTATTGAAAGCATATTCGATTAATTCGTTTAGAATTTTTACAAATAATTTGATATCATCATTATAGCAAAAGGATCTTTTATAACGATCATAACAATTATAAATTTTATAAGAAAAAATGCAGTGTAGCAGTAAGAAATTAAAACATATTTTCTTATTTTGCTGTAGGACTTTTAGTAAGTTAGTTTTATTTTTTTGGCAGTACCTATCCGAACATCTTCAGCTGGAGTATTACTCACCAATATTAAATTTATTTATTATATAAAAACACGTATAATAACACGTATATAAAAACACGTACATAATACTTATGTATCTATGCTTTCGCTTAATAAATTTTATTGTTTTTGTCATCAATATATATATATATATACATAAATTACAATGTGAAATATTCTTAAGTTGTGGCCAAAGACAAGTATTGATATGTTTATTTAACCATATTATTGACTTTACTGAATAGATTAATTTATTCAAGCGAGAACTATATTTTAAAACTAATATTTTTAAACTGATTGCACAATATACCAACGTAATAAATGATTAGTGAGGAATACGAAAATACACCTAAAACATTATTATATTATCTATTATTTTTCAAATGACAATATTATTATACAATTATTCAAAAATTGTACCTTCCTGATGATATATAATTGTTCTTGTTAATTAATATCGAAGGCTATATCATATATTAAATAACCTGTTTAGCGTCTAGACTCTAATAAGGAGATGAATTTGCATTTGTATGTAGTGAAAGAGGTGGAATGCCATTAAAATATTAATGCATCAGCTTGTCTGCGTTGTTGGTGCATTTAAACAGTATAGTTCAAGAAGAATTCTACTTGAATAAAAGGAGAGGGGAAAATAATAAAAGGAATCAGACCATAAATTATGCAAAATCACGAGGTATTCTAGTTAGATTGTGTAAACCTGAAATATAGACAACTTCATTATATTCCGGGGTAGATTGCTAAAACAATCAATTAATCGAACTTAAGAATTAATGCTCTTTGTTCTGAAATTGAATTTGACACATAATATTTTCATGGATTCTATATAAAAAGAGGAACTACAGTTTATAGTATGTGTACTCAATGTAGTTAAGAACACTTATTTAAAATTAAAATGTGTAAAAAATCCACTGAATAAAGTATATTTTTGAAGATTCGCCATAAAAAGCTAGAAATTTAATTATTGGAAAAAAGTTGTACAAACAAAAAATCAACGAGCAATGTCACATAAATCAATTATTTAATTTATCGGATTGCCTTATAGAGTAATATTAATTAACTATTTAATGAAACAAACTGTATACAAGAAAACATTATTCTAATAGAAATGATTTAGTTTTGATTTCCACTAAGTGTAAATAATTGAAATCCAGATTGGAATATAATTTCAAAGTTTTGCTACATAAAACAATAGATATACGGTGTATATTTTTCTATATTGAAAATATTAAATTTTTGAAATTGTGAGTATATTATTATTGTACATTTATTTATTTATGTTATAGATTTTTTAATTGATCTTTTCAATACTTTGTCCAAACTATAGATATTTGTTTTACTTTATGTACGTAGATTGGTTACCAGAAAAATGGTAAACAATTTGAAGAAGTTAGTTTGTGGTAAAAAATATAGAACCTTTCTAGATAATTAATTACCACGATAAAAAAGACTATAAAATACGGTATTAATATGTTTTTTCATTATTATAATACATGAATAAGTTGGGATATATACATTAAATGTTTTGAAATGATATGTGGTAACCATAATTTCAAAATGCAAAATATTTCTAATGACAACTTTTTAGACTTCCATTCTATGTATATATTTATTAATTTCTATTTTCAATAGCAAGAGTCGTCACACTGTTAATTTTGTTGAAGGTTTAGTCTTTCATTCATTATTCCACCCTTAGAAGTTCACAAAATTCTTAAATGTTATTAAAAAAGTTGTTAAATTCATATTTAAAAAAATAAGTTTCATAATACTTTTACCCGACACCTTGCTATCTGTAGTATAACATTTTAATTTATTTTATAAGAATCTTTAATTTTTGAACAGCAATATGCAGCACACAATTTACACAATTTAGATATTTTATTTAATATATTTATTTGTATTAATTTAATTATGTAATACCAAATTTTAAAATTACGTTAAATACTAGTTTTGCCTCACACCTAATCATCAGTTGAATAAAATTAGTCTGTGACCCAAATTTATTCTGATTAAACTTTCGATCTCCATTGATTTAAAATTTGAATAAAATTCTTTGACATTTTAATCTGAAAAAATACCCATCCTTATTAAAAAGTATAGGTATTCAATACGTTTACAAAGTGAACTATAATACATCAACAAATATTGGGATCAAGGCAGAATACTGGCATTACAAATTAGGTTGAGAATCTAGGTGGTAAAAATGATATAATAGGGGAAAAGTCGGATGAACAATTTTCAGATGCATAGTAGCGTATGACTGTCTACATAATACACTAATAGTTGAAGCATCACTGTTAAAGTTTCATTATTGGCTATTTCTTTTACTTATTGATATTTTAGTCCTGTTTAAGACGATGTTTTTTATAGTAAGAAAATGTACAAGTAGAAAAACACAGAGTAAAATAATAATATAGAAAACTATTTTTTATTACAATTTATGAATTACATATAACTGTTACTGAATCACATTTTTGTAAGTTTTCGATGTACTAGACTAGACTGACCAAAACATTAGCTAAATAGTTTGTTTTTTATTTGATATAAACAGAAAGATTGGAAAAAATAATAATGATTTTTTTGATAAAACAAACCGTGCTAAGTTGTAAAGTATTTCTCGGCCACGTATACTCTGTATAAATGTATTGATTGCATTTCCTCTATCTACATTTAGTTGTAGATATTCAATATTTATTACGAGGGGGCTTCACTAAGTTCTTGGACTCTATATAAAAGAAAAAAGCCCTACTCATATAATGTATGCATTTTTATAAACAATAGAAAGAGCTAACATATTAATAACAATTTAGAGTTGATATCTCTATATATTATGGATAACTTCATAATTCAAGATTTAGAGATTTCTAAGTTGAAATAATGCTAAAAATATGACAAAAGGATAAATGTTATCCTAAATTACAAAAAGTGTAATTTTCATTTAAAATGTTGTTTTATTCATAGTAAAAATGTTTTGGCAATAACTGTTGAGAATTTATAAAAGTCATGTTAAAATTAGGTATTACATACAGCCTACAAATTAATTAAGCCAGTTCAGATGTAAAGTCTATATAAATTGCTTAGGCCTGCATACATTAAGTATGAAAAGCATTTCTATATGATTTAATTTGATGTATAATAATGCTGTATATTTCTGTATAAAGTAATGGTTAATTCTATAATAATGATCGTTACAATATTGTTAATGAATAGGTACAAATTGAGAGATGTTATGTCCGGGGGATGAGCCGGTAATTCTACAGGTCCGTCACGTTTAATCTAACGATCTTTGAATTTGTTATCGAGCCAATTTTTAAGTGGTAGAGGAGCTTTATCTTGTTGAAAGTAACATTGGTGAACGCCACTGACTCATAACGCATTAAATTAATTGTCACGTATTGTCTTTTAGCCTTTTGTTATGAAACGCTAGTTACACCCTTTAAAGTAATAGAGATCCCTGTCACTTATTATTCATGCAGACGCAAACTGTAATCTCACGGACGTTAAACTTCTTGGCTGTTTCGGGGGGGATTTTTCGTGGCTCATTACACACATTTTTGACGATGTAAATGTCTATTATTCTTGAAATTTGGTTTCTTTGAATCACTTTGTATAGTGTCTTATATCCATTTTATATGGTCTTGTAATTGGATGTATATATTTTAATTGTTTAGGTAACACAGAATACAAGAAATTAATACTTTTATTGTTTTTTAAATCTTTTTGTTGTATAGCTAGTTATATTTTGGGTGTGGCTTCGAACATAAATATTACTGCAAATTGAAATCAACTTATCTGGTTTATGTATTTTTTCATGTCCACTATAAACTGTCTATCTAATAAGCTTTCTGGTAATTAAAAACACGCTCACGAGGTATTTCCACCAGAGTTTTCTTATTTAATACAATACGTCTATACTGTATGCAGATTAAAGACATGTGTATTAAGACTCATTAGAAAGATTTAATTATAAAATATGTGCATACTTTTATAGTTGATAATTAAATGTGCACTTATCTTATTATTTTATAAGATTAACATTTACAAAACTATATGAGCATGGTTTGATTTTTTAAGATATATTAAACATATTTTAAGAAAGAATAACCAAGGTAAACGTATGCACAAAAAACTACTTTTTATTATGTATATATATATTGGAGAGAGACCGAATGTTTTTCTTAAAGTTAGTTGTACAATTACTGACTAAATGACAATACTTACATATATCTTTGTTCATATAACTATTCAAAAGTAAAAAATAAACATTTGCCACAAGTTTTACGTTGCAATAGAAAGCATCATCGGGCAAATAAAATTTGCAACAGCATACATTATTTTATTGATACACACATATGTATACATATATATGATAGAATAAGGAAATAACTAAATAATAATGTGAATACTGAAGATCAGAAAATTATACAATATTAATATGTACGAAAAGCCACAATTAAATAAATTACGATCGAAACTATAGGGTTATTCTCATAGCTTATTATGCGATTGTTATACTCTTTATACATTTGGATACTTTGGATACAACTGTACTTTTAGCGTTTTAACAAAAAATCTTAAAAGATGAAGTTATAAATTCGTTATTATTTTGAAGAGAAAATCAATACTAAAATTAGATACGCCCTTTATAAAAAAATCCAGCAAATAGGAAAAATAATTACCACTTCTAATACTCCAAAACAATTTTAACTGTGAAAATTGAATTAATAAATAATCTTTTATGATGAAAGATGTTTAAACTTTATTTTCACAATATGTAAATATAATACTGAAACAATATGTATATACTTATGTATTATTATTAAATATGCATTGTAACTGATTATATAAACTTTTGATGTGCTTAAATATTTAGTAAACGAATTGAACTTACGTCATGTTTAATGAGTGATTTTTGTATTGTGAACAGCTGAGTTTGTGCAATGCACTTAAAGATACATTATGTAACTAATACGAGTATGTAAAATATTTCAACACAAAATGTGTGAGTTGAAATACAATAGTCCGGGAGCCCAGAGGCTCCAGCCTAATGGAACGAGGTCCCAACAATCAACCCCCTAGATGTTTAGTTTTAACATCCCACATCATGAAGCTGAATGTCAGCCGTTGCATAGCCAGTTCTTTAGTACCACCAGACACTTTTTCTAATTTTCCATATTAAAGAATAGGAGAGAATTCA
>JAYRBW010112025.1:0-18032 GCA_036023295.1 Invenusta paracnida
GTGTTATGAAGAAGATGGTAGCCACATTTTTCATAATTATACATGGACATGTTTCAATTATTCTAGTAGAGAATCAACGTACTGTAAAATCAAATTGGTACATCACTGAATGCCTTCCACAGGTTATTGATGACGCTAGACCGCTTTTATCTTGAAGAGGTCAACTTTTACTACATCATGATAATGCCTTGTACACTGCCCATTAGGCAGTTAATTTTATTACCGAAAACAATGTTGATCTTGTTGAACATCCACCCTATTCTCGTGTGAAAGCAAATCTCAGAGGACGCCGATTTATAAGTGTGGATGATCCAGTGGCTTCGTATTCACAGGAAATCAATCGCATTACTCCTGATGACCGGACTGAATGTTTCCAAAAGTGGTTCAAACGAATGCGGAAATATATTAATAAACATGGCGAGTACTTCGAAAAGATGTAAAACTTGGCACTTTCTCTGTTTATGAGACTTTAGTTGTAATTTGTTGTTAAATAATTTTGAAATAAATTATATTTTAACAAATTTTGTATTTTTTCCATTAATCCGGAAACTTTTTGAAACCCTCTCGTATATTTTTAGATTCATTTCAAAGATGACATTTATAAGAGCCATATTTCCAAATAAATTCTGCTGAAAATATGCTTTTCACTCAATTACTTAACTCGCATTGATCTTAATGAAATAAAGCCAAATACACAGTGGTACTATTTCAAATGCCTACTTATATAAACACCAATATGCAGCTATAAACAAATTAGTGCTCACGTATATTATCGGCATTGTATAGGACAGCCGAGTCTATTTCAAGCTAAGTAATGTTTGAACAGTGATATAAAATAATAATCAAAGTTTATCCGCCCGCACTTATAAGTCGGTGTATAAGTCTGTAATTCTAATCGGCATTAATGGTACATTATCGGCGGGGAACATTAATCGAATTAATTAGACTTCGTAAGCTTAAACTAATTTAACTAAATATGTATGTAATTAGCCATCTCAATGTTGGAGCATGAAGCTGTTTGTTAAAGCCAATATAGCAACGCAACATCCCCAACCCCCATGGTACGCACACATACGTATTTAACAAACTTATTTTGTTGTCCTGCAAAATTGAGAATAAAGTTATATATCGATCCAGCCTTTGGCGAATTATTATGTTAACTATAATGCCCAGTTAGGCCAGAGTATGTGTTTAACTTTAAATGGTATAAACCCTTTGTGTAGATAATTGGTATACATTTTTATAGAATTTCCTTATTTTGTATATTTTAACAGTTAAAATATAAATTATACTACACGCACCTATTATCTCTAAACATATATTTTTGAAATTCATAATTTATAACACAATTTAATGCAACTCATAGCTTTCAAGAAACTTTTGATAGATTTCAGTTAGAATAGAATTTAGTCCAGTATTAAAACATGCATTTTCAAAATTAAGTTGTATATATATATAACTTAGGTTTATTATATATTGTAAAAGTTAAATGTCAACATTGTTTTGAACAGAAATATTTTGATGGTCTGGTGTTTTTGCAAAAACAATTTAATGATTAAATCAGATAACACAATATAGAAACTCTTAATGTATATAACTCTATAAACTCACTATTTCATTATTTTCTTACGCAGTTCCCATTTTAAATTATGATATAGCTATGTCCATTATTCTCCTATTCTTCGTAATATAAAAAAATATATTGAAAGGAAATTGCACTGCTACTAAGTTCCAAATAGAAAGGGTATACAACATTTTTCTCACGTTACCCAAAGAAATATTGGTTCTAAAATATGTTTCATGTTCTATAGGGTACCTATGAACCGACATCGCTAATGTATAGTGTGGATATCATCAGAGTTCAGCATTACTATATACCTAACGATAAAATGATGAGCTCCCACGCTCAATGTTTTTAATCAAATTTATTTCAAGATTACATCTGTTATTTTTGCTTTAACAAAACGAGCACAACATTTAATCAATTTAACTGCTGCCTATGTATATGTTCGCATATATTCTGTGCCTACTATATGACTGGAAGCTTTTTTAAATTTAAGACTACACAATAGGCATAGGTATTGGCATAGTTGTTATTTGCCATAGAGCGCTAAACAATAAGGTCGATTCTTTATTTAATAATTTGCCTACAATAATTTTAAACGTTTTCTTAGGTCTATTGTGTATAGCTTGATATATTATTTAGTGTTTGTTTAAAACAGTTTATATGGGTAACCAGGGGTTACATAAAATAATACATAATAATTCCGGAACAACTGAAGTTCATAACTGGTGATATTTCTATACAATATATATTCTAAAATATTTAAAGCTGCCCAATTTAAGTCTACGATTAATATGCATTTATATAAAAAATGCTTTAAATTAAAACTTATGCCTGTCATATGAAATCTTTTGATCAAAGATATTTGCAGTGAAGTAATGGAATATGTCGAAATATTGGTGAATGATAAATTAATCAACCAACATTTTGCTAACAAAAGTGTTATTAAAATTTATTTTTTCAATTTATTTTCATATTAACTAAATTAAAATTTAGAATTTATGGAATTAATTTTGGAATAAAATTATGAAGTTTTGATGATTGCCCGTATATGTGTGTATATAATAAAATAGCATATATTTATTTTATTTGTTTGTTTGTTTGTTTGTTTGTTTGTTTGTTTGTTTGTTTGTTTGTTTGTTTGTTTGTTTGTTTGTTTGTTTGTTTTTGGCTATATTTCTTACGATTAGGTACTAAGAATTAAAATATACACAATCAAGAAATAAAATGCAATCAAATACATAGTTTGTGAATTTATTTTATAAACTTCAAATTTAATATTAGAATAATGTAAGAATAATTTGAAGACTATTTCAATCAAAAATCTTTAGAAGTTAATGTAATAAATAGAGAAATACTGAACACGACGATAAGTATTAATGTTTTTCATCCTCATTAGGAACCCAAATCAAATATCTTCTTATCTTCTTTTAGCTGTTACAAAATCTTCTCGTGTCACTTTGAGTCCAGGTTTTCTTTGTTTATTTTGTTATCCTCGGCCATATTATGATTAATGCCTAAAATACACACGGTATATTGGACCGGTCAATAATTTATCGATTTCAACTCTGCCCAAGTGCCTTAATAACTCTTTTGTTTCATTATATCGACTAATATGTATGGACAAAAATGTTGGAGGCGAAGGGGAAATAGCGGATTAAACAAAATATTAAAAAATTAAAACGAAGAAAATTACAAGAAAAAGAAGTCGAAAGAGAATAAGAGAAAATTAAAGATGAGAAGTTGTAGATAAAAACACACACGATAAACTATGGAACATTTATAAAGAGAATAAAACACCGAAAAACATGAAATACATCGAATAAAGTGGACTAAGCAGAAGAAGAAGAAAATGATGGAAAGAAAAGGGAAATCAATGAGGAGGAATAAATATAGAAGGAAAAACTGTGAAAGAAGATGGGAAAGAAAAAGAGTCACATAAGAATACTTCAAAAATGAGAGGACAAAGAAGACGTTGAGGACGTGAGCTCAACGAACTTACCCGCGGTGGTGGCAGCTCCTCAGAATTGGGATCCACTTTAGCCCAATTGTTGTTGTTCGAGCCGTCCTCCCCGCCACCCACAGATGCCGTATCAATGGGCTCGCCATTGGCATTGAGGCGTTGCTTGTAGTGCTTGACGAAGCACTTGCAGCAGCACAAGTTGAGATAGAGATAGCGGAATATGTTGGCCATGACGTCACCGATATTACTCAGGAAAATGAGCATGATTGGGATCCCGATCACGGAGTAGATTATGCAGACGATCTGGCCCCACATGGTTGAAGGTGAGATGTGTCCGTAGCCTATCGGGTTCAAGGTAAACATATCACATTGTCTACAATTCTATATCCACACTTAGCATTCCACTGAACCCCTTGTTACTACTTCAAACCTTGGTAACATGGCGCAAAACGATATTAACAAATATTGTTTAGAAAGGGACGTATCTCCTAGTTGCTTCAAAAATATCTCACAATAATTCACATCACTATCTTGATAATTTCTTTGGTAAATATGATTTTATAATATTAAATATTTGAATTATCAATTTATTGCTACGATTTCCATTAAAAGGCTTAGCTTGTAATATTTAACTTATGAAGTTGGAGCACTCTCGATTAAGATATTGAGTTTAGTCTTGACTGAATGTAAGACATATTATATAATACACATAAGACTTGATAAACCGACAACTAAAGCTTCTGTAGCTGTCACTAAGGCGATAAGGATTTATATAGTAATATAAATACATTTTTAAACATTTACATATTAATGGCACAGGTAAATCGAATCTTTGTTCTCTATTGCAATTATAAAACAAACTGTATTGCGCAAACGCATTTCTGAACTACGGTCTATGCACTACGTATATCTATCTGTTTTTGTAATATAATTGATCGTATTTCTTGGTTTCTCTGTTACTTATAATAAAATATTGATAATATTTTGATTTTGAAAAACGATTTAATTTATTTACAATTAAATAAACTATAGTTAAGAGAAAATATTTTAAGAATTAATGTTATCAAATAAACAGTTGTGTAAATGGTGTATTAAATTGAACACAAAATGACATATCACACACATGCATACATTCAAATATTTATTAATAAAGCATAAATTTAAAATATATATTTAAAAGAATTTGCCAATAGACTCAATTTTAAAATTATAATTTTTAGATGAAATGTTTTGTAAGAAATAAAAGTTATATATTTCAAATATATCAATATTGCAATAACATTAATCAAAAGGATAATTCCTAAAATTAATTGCAACACGATTATAATCCTAAAGAAATATTTTTATATTTGTGTAAATTGTTAGTCTAATCGGAGCTAGAAAGAAGCCAAAAAAATGTTTCATTGATTTAAAATATAGAACTGATTACCTAAAATATTTTTATTGGAAGTATAAAGAGTTTATGTTCAATGACAAACATTTTAACAAATCAAGTATATACTAACTCATTTGCATATATATATAGCTACATCATTCATATGAAGTCGTAAAACGCGATAGTTTCTTCAAACAACGTCGTATAAGCTGCTTAAATATAAATGCCAGACAAGATCAAAACAGGGTTTGATGCCTGGAAACTTTATTTATACAATTTTTTGTTGTTGTTATAGTAGGTAAAGCTGCGTGTAATAAAATGAACATTAATTAGTAATGTTAAAACCTAATTAAAAAAAATTATGTATAATGTATAAAATATAGTTAGAAATAAGAAATATATGCATTATTACAAAAAAAATCTTATCAAATTTTAAGAAAATTTATGAAAAAAATAGGCAAATCTATTCACAGCATTACTATATCTAGTGTTATATTGTTATTATAAGTCTTTCTTAGTGTAGTAATCAAATTTCAGAGAGAAATTTTAATCTTTTACGATAATCTTACTTCGTCAAATCGTTATGTCAATTTACTCAGTTAACCAATCTTAGTACATACATGTAACTTTAATATATATATAAACAAATATCTATATAATATGTATGATTTAACAATTTTACACAGATTGTAATTAAAAAGGAAAGATTTCTTACTAAATCTATAAATGTACATTTTGTTTAAATTTTTAAATTTTATTTATTTATTAATCTTCCTTAATTTATTCTATGAAATGCAATGAAATATTTTGTTTTCGTATTCTTTTTGAATTAAATATTTCCCAATTAATGGATTCTACCCATACACACACATATCAAGTTTATTGATTAATCAATTTTTAAAACGATAAAAATGGTTGGAAATGAATTTTTAATTAATGAAGCTATTGGATACTCTGGTCTCAGTGTTCTTCAAGATAAATTGAATAAATTTACATATTTGGAAGTTTACCATCTGATATTGCTTTTAATGTATTACATCCTGATTAAATTTAAAGTTTTCATTTCCTGGCGATGGTGCCTATGTAGGTAATATTTTGCTACGGTCACCCCTTTTGGCTAATAACACAGGGTGACAGTGCAAAGTTTACTGAACGATATTGAACAATGTTATAATATGTAAGTTACTTAAACTCGTGTAAAGCTGTCAAAACCACTTCTTCTGACTTAATGTTATCCATAAAACAACACGAAGATGTGTAACAAACTTCTACGCGCCAGAAGAATATTAACAAACAAAATGTTACTAACAGCACGGTATAATATGGTAGCAATTAACGCTAACGGAACCAACTAGGCTCAACTGCATTATACATTACATTAGTTGTTAAGAGAACATATAGGAGCAAGCAAGGAACATTGTCATGATGCTTTTCTGAATTATTCACAATATTTTCTTCTCTAATTACCTTTTATATTGCCAAGGTCTCATCATAAATGCAGGAAATTACGGTGTTCTATGTCCACAAAAACATAATCAATATGGACTAATTGAATTAATGAAGTAGTAATCAAATTGCTCGTACTTTGTGTCATGTCATTTTGATTCAGCATCGGAAGCGCTAACAATTTGTACAATTGACTGATACAATTATTGCAAATTTTAAACGCTGTTTTTGGTGTATCTGTATAAAATAATTCACTTATGTACATATCCTGAGATGACAAAGATGAGATGACTTTTTAAATTAGTAAACAATGTTTTTATAAAATTATACTGCCAAAACGTATAATGTGCATACCTACATATTATATATTCTAAGTTTGCGAATGAGTTTAATTTATTTGATGACATTTTAGGTGTATTTTTAAATATTCATAAAAGATATATACCTACACGATAAACAAAATATCTTATATTTAGGTTCTGTTGAATGAAAATTTAATCAATAAAAAGTAATTGATATTTTTCTATTAAGTTACGATTTAAAATATAAACCCATTAAAATTAATCTATTTTCAAGAATACAAAAGTAATTGTCATACATATTAATAACATCTGAACGTCAATACTACACTTACTTCAAATAATAGCAACGTTAAATTATTATTTTTATACACATATTCGTTTCGTGATTTAATAAATATGGATCTAAAACTTAAATCCAATTATGAATATATAATATATAATATATAATATGATATCTTAACTTTTTCGCTACATTTTCAAACTTTATTATATGAAGAAACGTAACCAGTACACACTCAGATTATACGGGATAATGATATTTTCTCCCAAGAAGACCTTTAATATATTAATAACTTCAATTTCTTTTGATTTAGTATAAGTAATTAATTAATAAATCCCAACTTACGAACAATTATATACGTGCATAGATGGGGCAAAATATTGAATGGAAAGAATGGAACAAGACATATAAAAAGTAAAGTGATAAAAATGGTGGATTCATTTTAATATTCAGGTTCTAAATAATAAATGAAAATATACTCGTCTCCACGAAGAGCAATTAAATTCTTTAAACACTCTATCTCTTCCAAAAGTTTAGTTTCCCAAATATTATTGTAATCGCTAAGTTTTTCTGTGTAATTTGGAGTTTATGTATGGGATATATACCTACCCTTGACGGGTTCATATTTTAGCCAACTTTTAATAGTTTCACGTCCCTGTAAATAATTAAATATATCGAGAATAGACTCCAGTGTGTACCATAAAATTAAATTTTTATCACATTTAATCATTTTATTCGTTTATTGTTTGACATTGACAAATCGTAAATGTAAATCGACAAATCTAAGCGATATATTTTCCTGTACTTTAAAATATATTAACACCTAGAGTTTCATGGCAGTCGTTTAATAGGGCAAAATTCAATTATTTTGCATCAAATAATAATTTTATTTATATTTGCGCTTCGGAAATTTCGAAACAGTTTATATTTGGTGTTGAATTAACTTTTTACTATAATTAATATATGTATAAATATGTATGCGATAATGTATGTATATAAAATGTAGATATATATAGATGTAAAATTATAAAGCTTCAGAGTGCTTATAGCCTTATGAAATAAGGAAAACAGTTCATAAGATGCCAAGAAGATTTACATAGGATATCAGTAAGATTTTCAGTTTGTAGGTCTCTTTGACAATTATTTACTGTAATGTATATGAAATCAATAAGAGTTTAAACTCTAGCTTTTATTACTCCATGATCTAGACCCTTCAGACACATTTTCTACTATCGGGTTAGTTAAAATACACTAACAAAATCTACATTGATGTATATTGATTAATGTCTCTAACTCTAAAAACGAGAGTATTATGTTAAATCGTTTTCGCGGAATAATACGAATTTATGCGCGTACTACAAACATATAACTTATTAAAATGAAGTAAAATGGTGTTTTGATGTTTTTTCTGTAATTAGGAATTATATGCTAACAGTATTCAGACAAATTTAAAATATTAAAAATAAGTCATAAAACTTACGATCTTTAATCGTCATGGTTAATTCAAGAAAATCGATTTAAACACATTTACCATTTGTATGATATGCTTGATATTATTTTACTCTTGAAACACATTTTAAACATAAAATAATGTAAACATTGTTTAAAATATTTATATATCCGAATATTGTTTAAATGTCCATGATATTCATTGACACGTTTTATATAACAATCCCCTGATTAATTTGTAACTCAACATACTATTATACACCTACATATTAAGTAGGACCTGTGTGAGTTAGCTTATATATTATAAACTCTATATTATACATTTATCAATAATTCATTGAGTTTTGAAACATATTTATTTTGCTTTTAAGATGCGTATGTATACCTAATAGCATAGAAATTAATCAATACATAACAGGTAAATAAAGTAAAACAAACATCTATGCTATAGGTACATAATATATAGTATAACCTGTTGTCATCGTATTTGAAAATTAAAGTATTAAATCGAGGTTATAACTCTCAAATTATAACTTAAAGCCAACATTTAATTATTTCATTACATCATCAAATAATTATTTAACTACGTACATATTATGTCTACCTGATTCTTTCTAAAGTAAAGACACAGAATGCTGAGTGAGGATTTTAAAATCAATATGACTTTTATCGGTGTCATGCACTGAGATAAAAAGTTTAAGCTATGTTTTAACCATATGCATGAATTTATATATCAATAATTAAACTTGCCTATACCTATAAAGACTTAAAAGAGCACAAACCAAGGTATATCATATTTTGAAGAAAGTAAGGATTGCATTGTGTTGAATTCCCATCGAAATGTCAATATTTTTAATGAATACAATATTCACCTTTCTCTTGAAAACTTATGAACTATTTAATCTGGAAAG
Source organism: Invenusta paracnida (assembly GCA_036023295.1). NCBI lineage: Eukaryota > Metazoa > Platyhelminthes > Proseriata > Coelogynoporidae > Invenusta > Invenusta paracnida. The sequence continues at coordinate 9,291 of JAYRBW010112025.1, forward strand.
TAATATAACAGTGAAATCTGAGGCAGGAAATAATCATGTTGTATTATAGAAAATCGATTTTGGAATAAGGAGAATCGGGCCTTCTTCACGACTACAATGTAACGAACCCGACATGATTCAGGAGCATAGTTAACTTGCAAGAGAGACTTTCTAGATTCTTGGACAAGCTATTACATATAGCATGAGCCATTAAGATTCAAACTTATTTAAGCATCAATCGTATTAATAGTACTTAAGATAGCATAATTTAACTTTTTGCAAAAATGCATTGAGAGCATTTAATAAAAAATTGATTCCCACCTTGTATGAAAATAATATACTTATAATGTCTATGTTTATAAAATTGAAGTAATAATTACAACTATATCCGAATCAAAATTGGAAAGAAAAAGATACCAGTACCAAATCGAGGGATTTTGTTTAACAGGAAAATATAAACCGCAATCGATAATTTCATCTGAAAAAAAGAGGAACTAAAACGTTGACTTTACAATGAAAAGTTGTTTCAGACCTATTAAATAACCGAGGTTGCTATTTTAAATAATGCAATAGAGTTCGTATTCCTGATAGACCTGAACGCAATATCCAAATATTTACTATAGCATGTGAGCTGCAAATACGAACAACTATTTTGATCTTTCAAATGATTAAAAGCCCAAAGAAAAGCCTCTCATACTAACTTTTGAAATTTATTTTAAAGTATACAACCTATATATATTTAAAATATAAAACAACTCCAGAGTTAATTACAATTCTAACCGTTTTAAAATGGAGAATATTATGAATTACCGGTAGATTCACTTAAAATACATAATTACGATTTGTTTTTTATAGCTCTCTTCTGCTATGTTTGTAATTTGGCAAAAACACGGAATGAAGAATACCAATACATTTTAACAACAAAGGTTGTAATATACTTAATGGAATAATTCTTTTAGCAACTAAGTCTTTTTAAAATTCCTAATTATATTGTTTTCAAATTGGTACATCAGTTTAAGATTCAAAACGTTTGGGTAATAGCCTCAAAAATATATAAGATTTTTCGCTTCCTTATACGACAAAAATTAGCATTATTAAATCTTTAAATATATCTAGGCGTAAATAGCCACATCAAATTAAACCCACTTAACACCTACATATAGTAATTTTATTAAAAAAATGTTCATTTTTATTGTCCAATCCCTCACATATTTTTTCCAATATATTTAATGAATACGGTTTTTGATATTCTTTGGCATCTTACAGTGCTTTCCTTGCTGCTCCCATAGTTCCCAGTGTCTAACGTAATCCAAGGTTATTTATAAATTATTTCAATCATATGAAATCATGTATGCTTCCTCTCGTAATTTGTAAAGCACGAAGGTATGTTACTTTATACAATTTAACTGCGTAAGCTCGCCCTGTACAATCTCAACTTACCAATCGTCGTCATAATAGTGGCACAGAAGTACATGGAATTGACGAAGTTCCAAGAAGGCAGATTATCGGAATCGCCAATGGTGGTACAGTCCATTTCTGGGTCAAAACTTAACTTGTAGAGATCCTTCGCGTATTCCGCCAGCAGTTCGGAGAACTTATCATTCAATGTGCTCGTGTTGAAGCCAGACTCGGCCAAGATCGTAGCTCGACCTAAAGTGGAGTTGTACTTTTCTGCAAAGGACTTTGCAAGAGTGAAGCAGCCGCTTTTCTCGTTTTCCAACTCAAGAAAGACGAAGAGTTGACCACCCATCGCCATGTAAGCCATTGAGATGGCAAAAGAGCTAAGATGTTTCACCAGAATCTTCACAACTCGAAAGCACTTGCTTCTACAGGTCTTGGCGTTGGCAGCGTCGTCAGAATCTGGAGGATTGGATTTACTCGCGCTATCCACGGAGTAGTCGTCATTGTCGAATTCCAGGTCATTTTCTGGGATCGATTTTGGTGGATGAATGGAGGAGAGTGGGCGTCGGTGTACTACGTTCTGGCCGTTCTTGCCAACAAGATCGGCCGATGACTCTAAGGGATTGAGTCGGCCTTGCTTGAAGGTTACGCTTTGTAGTTGCTTTTCTGGCGGGGCTGACATTTTCTTCTTGGACTACAGTCCCCGGTCGAATGGCTACTGTTTAGTTCCCCTGCTTGTTCGGTGTGTAAACTATAAAATACGTAGTTGACCCGATGCGGAGCACAACTATGTCGGTGTGAAAGGTGGTTAAACCTCCTGGTAAAGGCTAGATTATTTGCGTAGTCCTTATTTATATTAACAGGCTTTGAAAGGAGAGACACGGAGGAAGGGAGCGTGGACGTTGCCTATAACGGTAAAACAAGGTTAAAAACAAAGATAATAAAAGAGCAACGGCGCAGGGAATTAAATTTGATAAATACAATAAGTAAGCGTTGTTGGTTGAAGGCAGTTAGGACAGAGCAATAATATCTTCTATCTCATCCTAAATTCAATTTTCGACTGTAGTCAACCTCGTCTCACCTCTCCCAACTCATGCAGGACTAACAACATATAGCTCGAGAGTCAGAGTATAATTAAGAAACAACAAACTGGATCCACGACCAATTAAAGGAACCCCTCCAAAATAGTGGCAGTAGTCTTTTTCAATTACTATGTAATACATTTTGGGCATTTGTAGGGCAAGGTATAGGCTAATAGGGTTGAGTGCTGTAACTTTACTGGAAGGTAAAAAATGTGAAGGAAGCTAGTGGAACAATACTAAAGTCGTAGGATACCATTTTTGGTTTCCAACTTAACATATTGTAAGCAAGTGTGGTAACGTTAACAAGTCCCTAGAGAATCGGATTTACCTAAATGATGTAACAGACTTTTGTATCCGGAGTTGATTTATTATTTATAATGTATACCGTTAAGTAAACAATCTTTGTTATCACCATAAGATCTGTAAGTGAATATTTCATACTTAGACTGCTATGAAACTAGCATCTTTTAAAGACAAGCAAAAATGCTCCTTTCTATTAAAAACATACGACAATTTACCATGAAACTCAAATCTTGTCATACCTTTGCTTTATTAAAAGCCACCAGTTTCTAAAAGTATTTCATAATATAACTCTGAGTAGGGAAATAATTTTCATTTGCATAAAAAGGAAACACGCTACAAAATAAAAGTGGTTTAATCGTTTTTCCTGCCAATCGGTTATCTTTGATTGTAATTGAACTCATGGGTAAACTTTGTATCTACTCAGCCATGATAACAAATTAATTGAATAATTAATGATTAATACGAGCTTGATTATACTATCATAAGCCCTTTGTGTTTGCTAATTTGTTAATCCATGGTTTCAGGGGCTTACAGTTCGTAAATCGTAATCAAAATAAGTTTTATCAGCTTTTAGCAATTAAGTTAATTATGCCATTGTAATAAAGTTGAAACTGACATCAGAACAGAAGCTAGTAAAAGCCTTAAAAAGCCTAATTCTCTATCAGTTCAGTGTATTGTTTGGCCCGAGATGGGAACTTTATCCTGGCTTCAACGATGACACTGCCTTTTGCAACACTTTGCTAAAAAAACACAGGCTGTTAAAAATGCTTTTATTATAAAAATACTTTAAGTTAACTTTATTTGTGCTAACAATTGGATCAAAGAATATCATTTTTTTCTAAATCGACATATTTACAGCTAAGTGTACATATCTTCAGGTCGGTTATATTAAATTATTTCATTTTTTATAGAAATTATAAATCATATTTACATAGTATCTGCATAACCAAATTAGTTTTCGATGCATAATGATAAAAAGTAAGAAATCTATATTTTCATTGCTCTTTTTCAAATTGTAAAATGAAAATCTACTTTATAGCGCTCAAAATTAAAGTTTTAAACCGATTACACAATCCTTTCCCAACGTTTTTCAAACTTATCCATACTGTTGCTTTTTAGGGCCACCATTAGCATGTTTCATATGATTTATTAATGAACAAATGAAGCAATGTAAGCTTCAATGACCTTTTAAAAAATGTAGTTTTACAGCTTTGAGCGTTATATTGATTATTGTGGTTCAAAGAGGTGTTCACGGGATCACACTCAAAGGGCTGGTCACGTGATCACACTCAAAGGGCTGGTCACGTGATCACACTCAAAGGGTTAGTCACGTGATCACACTCAAAAGGCTGGTCACGTAATCACACTCAAAGGGCTGGTCACGTGATCACACTCAAAGGGTTGGTCACGTGATTACACTCAAAGGGCTAGTCACGTGATCACACTCAAAAGGCTGGTCACGTGATCACACTCAAAGGGCTGGTCACGTGATCACACTCAAAGGGCTAGTAACGTGATCACACTCAAAGGGCTGGTCACGTGATCACACTCTAAAATGCACCCTTTTATAGAAAAAATGGGCAAAACATGATTTTTATATTAAAAAAATCACATTTCTCTCAAAATGTGATTAATTTCACCTAATAATTCACAAAGAATAATAAAACTAACTTTTTCAGAAAAAAATATGAAACAAAATTTTCCTTGACATTTAATTATATTTTTCAAATTAATGATGAAAATGCATATGTTCACCTATTCTTTTTTATTAGAAATATTTGTTGACCTTTTATTCAATGGGATATGTTAGAAAATCTTTGTGTTTAACTCCATGCGAAGTTTCAAGATTATATATAAGTAAATTATACAAGTAAAGCATCCCTGCCCCAAGTATATGGGGTGTAAAGCGCCCCTGCCCCTAGGATATGGAGTGTAAAGCGCCCCTGCCCCTAGGATATGGGGTGTAAAGCGCCCCTGCTCCAAGTATATGGGGTGTAAAGTGCCCCTGTCCCCCAGGAGTTGGGGTCTAAAGCGCCACTGCCCCCAGGATATGGAGTCTAAAGCGCGTGGATTTTGGTGGATTATATTTAGTATGTCATCCTGGCTATGACAAAAATATATTTTATGATTCAAAATCGGGAAAAAAATCGTCATTTTTCTATTTATAAATATGGTAGCACTTATTTTAGTTCAATGTTTTGCACCAAATTCCAAAATACAGGGACAGATAAACACTTTATTGCCAATTCTAGTCTAATCGCGCTTTTTGTATTATTAGACAATAACTGTTTAAAATGAACTTATACTCGTACTAAGAAAAAAGATTGTATTGACTGCATTTCAGATAACTATTATATGTAAGCTTGTAAAAAAATTGGTAACCGAAAAATATCAAAACTTCTCAGTTTTTTGTAATTTACTTAAATGATTTGGTATACTTATTATCAAATTAAGATTCTTATTGATTAAAAATAATATTCTTTCCGTTTTGTTGATACATTAAAAATGTATCACATTTCAATTTTATTACTCTGTTAATTTAAATAAAAAGAAATACAGTAAGTATTCCAATGTTATAATCTATTCACCTTATGACCATTCACCTATATCGAAACCCAGCATCATAAGCATTCCATATACTCACCGATTGTAGTCATAATTGTGGCGCAGAAGTACATCGAATTTATAAAATTCCAGTCAGGTAGATTTTCCGGCTCGCCCAATGTTTCACAATTCATGGAACTATCAAAATCTAGAGTATAGAACTCTTTAGCTACATCTGACAGAAGCCCATCAAACTTCTCCAGCAGTGTTGATTCGTTGTATCCAGAAGAGGCGATGCTAACGGCCGTTAGAACTGAGTTGTTGTACTTAGCCCAAAATTTATAGAAGGAATTCTTGCAGGATGCCTTTTCGTTATCCACTTCTAAGAAAACGAAGAGATACCCGCCTACAGCCATGTAAACCATCGCTAGAAAGAAGGAGCCCAGGTGTCGAACCAGAAACTTCACAATTCGTAAGAACCTGTTCATGCAAGACTTCGGATTCCCCGAAATCTTCTCATTAGAGCTGGCAATCTCCGAGGAATGGAACGACTGATCGCTAACTCCGATGGCTGAATCTTGGGCGAAAGGCGGTCGTCGCCGGTGGGATTGAGTCTTAGTGGGAGAGCCATAGCTCACCCCATGAGGTGGGACGTTGCGCCAGTTCGGAGTTGGGCCCTCGATACCATTCTGGTCTTCCAAGATGGCGGCACACATTCGATGTTTGGCTGGCGATTCGGATTTCATCGTTTAGTGCGTTGTTTAAAATTTGCTTACTAGCAATTATTGCTGTCTATTTTACGTCGTTTGTAACTGAGAATTCTAATTTTCAGCCTGTTTATTTGTTTCTATTACTGGGATTATGCAACTTTTAGTATGAAAGAGAACAATGGTCTTCCTTATTTTGTATCTATCATGAAAAGGGAGATCTCCCAGAGGAGAAGGTAATAATGCTTTGATCAAATTTAGTTCTGTGTTGTTACTACTCCAGCACTAAACAACGTAACGGAGGCCATATCATTAAATCATTTCATTTATTTTATTATTATTGTATGTATGCATGTTAATTTTGATCGCGTGTTTTTTTCGTTGTAACCTTACGATACCAGAATCTGTACAGCATAAGCTTCCTTTTTATGATCTATGGAGCTTCGTTTATATCATTACCTGTATTAATACGTATATATAAACATATTTCCATTCCAGGATGCGCACCCCATTTAACATTTTCATTGAAGGAGCTGTTGGAAAGCATCCCCTGTTATCCGACTTACTTAATTTTGACATTATTCAGGTTATTTAGTAGATTTTTGTCAGGTTAGCAACGTATAAATCACAAAAATAAATTAACACACATTATTTTATTTAACTTGGGTAAAATTTACTAAATAATATATTTCTATATATATGCGATAAGTATTCATCAAATGGACTGCTTTATTGTACTCGTATAAGTTATTAAACTATACGTCTGATTGCTTCAAGTCAGTGTGTTTAGAGAACTATTTAGTTATTTTATGAAAATTAAACAAAGAGATTGGCATCCCATTTAGGACATTAACGTAATAATTTATTTTTCTTTAACTACTAATTTAACAACAATGCATATTTTAGTTCAATAATACACGCTACCTAGCTATTATAGTATACGTTATAGGTAAATAATACTGTTGTATTTGCTACATTTATTTCTAATGTGGAAATAAAGCCTAAAAGCATTATGTTTAAATTTCTAAATAAATGTGTTTAATTATTTTTTTGTAGTCAGAAAGATTTATTATGAATGAATATAATATGTATATGCAACATTTAAATGATGTCTTTTCTTTAAAATGCCTTTATATGATTTGGATTACTTATTTTCTTATATTACTATTAAGTCTAATATTTATACAGTTTCCAATATATTTTCTTTTGAGGGATTTTAATAATATTGAGGTTGATTTCTTTGATATCCTGAAGAATGTTTCGGAATATTTTTCGTTATTCATTGTTCAATAAACAATGTAATTTAGTAAAACCCAGAAAATGAACAGCTAGATCGAAAGATTTTAGGTATTTTACTATTCGCAAATTTTCCTTCCTATGTTATCAAATTATTGAATAATTATTTATGCACGCAAGCTTGCTTAAGGTTGACCAAGTTATTACCATTGTTATCTTTTTCGTTACTGTAATGGCTGAGATCATTATACACATTAAATTGCTATATAAATTGGTAAGTTTCGTTTTAAGACAACGGTGATTTAGATGAGAATGACATATTTTTTGGAGCTGAGTCTAGGCACGTTTTGGACAATGATCAATTGGCTATTTGTAATCTGAAAGTTCTCAGATTCTAAATGGATAACTGCGTTAGGCAAAACAAACACAAATTTGGATTATGGTTTCTGATACATTTCCTCAGTATGTCGCAACTAGGAGAAATTGAATTTAGGTTTATGCTGAAAGAACATACGTGATGTTTGGTCGACTCAAATGTTGGATCAATTAAAAAGACGTTCAGAAATAGGGATTGTGCGACTATTGATGATCTCGCTAATGTTGGGATTAGAAGTTCACAACGTAATACTCCTGTTGTGCCTTCACCCACATGCAAAAATAGGAAAAGTTTGTGCAAGACAATAATTTACTCGCAATCCCAAACATCACAAAATATTTCCAACTGAGACTAAAAAAAGACAGAATTACTGGAGAAATTCATTCTTTTGGTAAATATCATCGAGAGGGAGGATATCTATTCCTTTGCCTATACAAGTGTCGCCTGCATTCGTCAAAGTCACTGAATTTAGTGCACCAGGAATAACAATTGAGAGATATAACTATTTGGTCGGCAACAAAGGTTACTCTTCTTGTTAGAGAAATAGATCGCGACAGTTTTCTCAAACATTTAGTTTTGACCCTATAAGCCCGGACTTCTTATCCTCCGTATTCTTGTATTCTTATATGAGCATATTTATGTAGTTAGAAGTAGAGTCTGAATTTTGAATAAAATATAAGAAGATAGTTTCCTAGAGTTGGTATGAAGTAATATAACTGATGAAGGTATGAAGAAAGAAGGTTGAGTTAATCTCCGACAGTAACGTTGTGAAGTTATTTTATGAGTAATGAATGGAATTAGAAGAATGCTTGATTATTCCGGTAAATTGGAACAATAAGCTATTAATGCCTAGTTAAATAATGTGCAAGGAATACAATAATGGTAGAGTTAGCTAATGATTTATTGTAATTTGGTGTCCAAATATGTGCTTTGATATGTTCCTGAATTTGTATCTTTATAGTGTTTTGATACTCGAGCAGAGTTATATCATTCGTTATATTAATTGGGTAGAGTCAGAGAAAAGGAATCCTAACACTACATGGAAAATATTCAAAGAGCATGCATGCCTGTTGAGTACTCTTGGGATTGGAGCTTTGAGCAACACAACAACCGA
>JAYRBW010112036.1:0-18029 GCA_036023295.1 Invenusta paracnida
TGTAGTACCTATAACAAATCAAGTTTATTTTTATGTTTCAGATTTCTGCAATTACACATTGTGTTAATAAAATAAAATAAAACATTCGTTTGCATTAAAAATTATTGATGTTTATATAGCTCTTTTCTATATAGATAAAGGAGAAAATAAACAAACTTAATATATAAAAAATTTCTTTATAAAGAAGATTTTACAGTCTCAAACACTGATAATGTGCAGTTTGATAAACTTTCCTTGCTATAGTAAAAGCACTATTTAATAAAAAGTTTGATGTTCTGATTCCGTGTGATTGGCCTAATAACTTTGTCCGTACCAAATTTCAGCCAGTTGTTAATAATCTACAATATTTTTTAAGAGAGTGTCCAAAGAACAGAAGTTGATCAAGCTTAAGCAGAAGTATGTTATTGGGGATAAGGTTCTACATAGTTAGAAATATTTTGCGCACATTTAGTGAATTACCATGGATGGGGCCTTACACAATGTTAAATGTTATAGGTCCCGTTACTATTGAAATTGAAAAATTCCATACTGTTCATATTAATATAGATGTAAAAAATGTGAGTAGGTATTTTCTTTTTCTTTATGCTTTTTGCTTTTTCATCTTAAAAAAGGGAAGATTGAACGGTGTCTGTACAATGTGTTATGATTACATAACACATTCAATATCACCTGCGCGTAATTGTAGCTGGATCGTTTAATATATTTATTGTAAATAGTATGTTTAATGTATGATATAGCATTATATTATATTGTGCTGTTATTATGATATATTCTTGTGTTAACTCTGAAATACAACCAGTTGTTATGTTTGGTGTGATCAGAAAGTACAGTGTCATTTATTATCAAGTGTATTGTTTTATTATGTTTGGGATATAATAACATGTTCATATATCATGTAAATAATAGTGCATTAAATATAATTCCCTTTATTATATTTATTTATGTTCCGATTTCATTATATAAATAATATGTTAAACATTATCAAAAACTCACCATAGATATCACATATTTGTTTAACACCGTTGACATCAATACAAAATGTTAAATTGGATTCGTCGTCCTTAACACATTTATTGTGTATTATATTATTGTAATGAAACGGCATTTTGCATAAAACGCCATCTATGGTTCGTTGATTTAAAGCTGAAATAAAAGTTTGAATGTAAAACAGTTTCATTTTTTTTTAATTAACATAATCATCAATGCATGTAGATCATAAAATTAAATCAATTTTTGTTAAATAATAGTAATGTTATGGCTAATTTATCTTGGATAAGACATGATCATCAGTTTTGAATGATATATTACATAATTACAGGTATACGTGATAAGCAATTTGTCATAATTTGATCATTATACAGATTATTATATAACTACTGATAAGTCGAATATTAATGCGAAGTAATATTTAGTTAAACAAACATTTTTGCTTCAAAACTTATTTACATTCAGGAACCCCTTGTGTGTTTTACATCATCAAAGTACTCTATGCCTCCGATAAATATCATTCGTCATTATTATTATAGTAACATGTAGGAAGTTACGTCAGTTGCTCTAGGATTCGTCGCTAGTTGTCCATAATAGCGGCAGTAATTGCGTTTGGAGCGACACCAACGACATAGAGATCTATTTCCATATGATCACGGTAGATTACTCAAAGATTTACACCACGACGGAAAGGTTCGGTGGATTGATGTAGTAGCAGCTTTTCCAGTGGGAGATCAAAGAGTAGGTATGCTCGTAGAGTTGCAAGAGTTGTTTCTGTATGATTCCACTAGCACTTTCAATATTTGTTAGTTTTTTAGGTCAGTGTTATTAATTGATAAGAAGAAGATTATTGTAACTATTCCTAAAATAGAAAATAATCATTTTCTTTCAAATTAAAGAGGTCTATAACTGATGTTAGCGACAGCTAAATTATTCAAATTTTGGGTAATCGTAACAATAATAGATTTGTGGCAATTGACAAGAGGATCTTCGCCTCTGAGAATAAAATTCATTATCGGAAGAAGTAAAAGCGGGAGTGGTAAAACATTGATTATGTCAGATAGTAGATTGTCTAGTCTGGCTGACTTTCCTGTTTGGCATTGTGCGACACACTTTTTTTAGCTCTTCAATTGTTATTTCACCTGTCGTGCTTTCTACTGTACTGCATTTGGTAGATTTTAAGTGGGACGAGTCGTAAAAACCAATTCATATATCAGACCTTAAATGAACAATAACAAATGTTTAACATGTCCAGTAAATCCCAAAATATAATTCACCCGCACTATCACGTTAATAGAAAAAAATAAAATAAACGATTGTTGTATTCCAGTTGTTGAACGCAACCTAGTTGTCAGTATAGTGGGGTCGATGAAAATCAACCAGCCAATATTACCTAAGTTTACTATTAAACAGAATAATATGCTAGGCTCCGCTGCATAAAAGTTAAGACGAATCTTAAGATGATTTTTACGATTTTAGTATTACATAAACTTAAGATTTTGATCTTAGCTAAGATAAATTAAGATAGAAATATTATATTTACGATACATTTTAAGATCAAGGTGTTTCATAAAACTTATAAATCTATGCAGTTTTTATGTTTAGCCAAAGATTTTCGTCGTTAAATTTGAGACATGTAGCTACCAATCTTAAATTGAAAATATTAGTTGAAAATTATATATAACAACATAAATATACGTAATATATGTAGTTATTTAATTTTAAAAATAATTTCAACAGTAATCATAAGAAAACAATGAATCAATCCTTAAATAATATTAAAACATTTTATTTGCAAAATTTGTTTTATTTTCATTTATGAATTATGCAATTCTTTGTGTTAAAAAGAATCATTTGATTGCAATATACTAGTAAATATGAATAAATATTTCAAATAACATTATATAAATATAACAAAATTAACCCCCTATTAACAAAATAAAAATAGGCTATGTCCAAACAATTAATTTTCTTGATAAGATGTTTTACGAAATTCATTTAATGCTTTGATATTTTCATTAAAAGAAATCTTAAACATCTATGTTAACAAAAGTTAAGAAAAATCTGTCAAGAAAAGACATTTCCTGATGGTCGAGGTCGTCCAATGTGAATGGCATTGAAGTATTGAACATGGAAAAGGTTATACAAAACATGCTTCGAATATCATTTTTATCTTACCTTTTATGAAACAGTTTAGGATTTTAATCATAAGATTTTGGTCTTAAGATCTTAAGATTTATAGTCTTAAGATAGTTTTATGAAACGAACTCCTGAAATTTTATATATCAATATCTTCAAATATCATTGATTAAATTAGCTTTATTTCATTTAATGCTATTTGTATTTTACTACTGCCAAAATAACTCAGCAAAATACTTTTATATATTTAGTCACAAAATTCTGTTTCATTTGTATAATTAATGTGTCCAATATAGTCACCCAATTTGTATATTGATTAGTAAATATTTTAAACGTATTATTCTTTAAAATATGGAATTTAGCAATAACATTTTTAATTATTGATATTTGCAATTGGTAAAGAAGGTTTGTATATATAATTATTACATGAAATCTGTTTTTAATACGGATGAATATACGTGTCTAGACTGATTCGAAATACTTTCTTTTTGAAATAAACAATTATTAATACGTCATATAATAATATTAGAGGAACACAGTAATACGTTAACATGAGTCACAAGTAGCAACCACTAACTTTAAAGTACAAGTAATACGGTCTTATATATTACGGGCATAGAATATATGTACGAGTATATTTATCACTTTGAAATTGTAAACGATTATAATAATATAGTTCTCAGTTTACGCTTGTTATCTCTTGTTGACTACTAAAATATTGAATTTGTCATATTTACCATATTTTAGAAATAATTCTGCTCTAAATTGAAATCATGAGAGGACATTAAATAAAAGTATTTGTCATTCACCAAAAACTTATTAAAACGTGACTTGATAAAACTGTTTCATACTGTAATATTTTCAGATAGCAATGGCGTCCACAAAGAAACATGCGCAAAAAGCAATGTTGTCAGAGTTAAAAATTACCTCACCAATGATACTTCTTTCAAAATTAAAACTATTTCACAATGATTTGGGCCATTTAGAATAACATGCCTATACATTACAACGATCTACATTTTCTAAGAATTCACACGAAATGAGCACCCCGTGGTTTGAACGATGCTATTCGTCACCAAAGAGTTCCTGTAATGACGTATTACAGTGACTCTAATCTCGCCTTATCAGAATGAATTTAGCAATCATGGATGATAAATCGTTATATTGTGAAAGATTATTTCCAATATATAGAATTAGGAATTAGGTGTGAGATAAGAGAAAATATTCGGCGATAAATTGAGATAAATTAATATTATGAAATATTATCCCATTATTAAACTCATGATGTTAACTAATATATTAACTAATTTTCTTCTTAGTATTATCAAATGCTTATGCATAAGAAAAGAAAGATATGTTTGCATCAACATATATATTAGTGTAGACAATTTTGTCATATTTTTGTGAATTTTTATGATGAATTTTTAAATTGTCAATTTACGTTTATTAAGAAAGCTTAGTTTTTTTATTGGATGCATCTATAGTGTATTATATGTGTCTATTTAATGTTACGTAATGCGTTAATGCATATTATACGTAAATTAAATTCTGAGTATAGCTCTGAAAATGATAATGTTTCACTAATCTTAAAAATAAGCTTTATATTTAAGGTATAAGACTTTTTTAGGCTTAAATGTGTCTAACCACAGCTACGGGGAACACATATAAATAAATGATCTTTATTAGTCTGGACCAACATAATTATTACCAACCCAACGATTGATACAATACTACAGCGCTAACAGTTTACTACAACCAGGAGTACATACGTTACGAGTCTCGAACCACCGACCTACGGACTTGTAGGCCAGCATGTTGGATCCAGTCTCGATTATTTATTTATATATGTTCCCGGTAGCTGTGGTTAGTTAGACACGCTAAAATCTAAACAAGTTTACCTTATATATATTACGACATTCTCTCTTATAAAGCTTTATATTCATTTTCCCATTTTTTCAAAATTATTATTTTATTATCAAATGCTCCTGCTGTATTAGTAAATTATAAAATGCAGATTAATTAATGTATGTAGTATTAGTGTGTAATACATGACACTTATGAGTGCTATGCATTTCAGGTCCATATGTATCATTATTCAAAGCTTCCAAAACATAAAATTCGTTGTAAATATGATCTTTTACAATTAAAAATATAAAATCAATAATTGAAAACTTTATAACAAACAAAATAAAAATATCAAAATTATCAAACCAATGCAATCGTCTATTCTTGGTACATCGATCCATTTTGTCCATTGACTGCTGTAACCAGAAAACATTTCCCCAAGTATGCGAATTTGATAAAACCTAAAACCACCAAATCTTTTCAATTGAACTAAAAAGAAATGTAAAAGATAACCATCAAAAATTAAACTCTAAACATTAACAGCAATAACCATGACAATAATTTTTCTAATGAAATGATGGTCTTCACAGTTATAAGAATTATATAAGTTTTGTAATAAGTTTCGTTTATATACATAAACGGTTATGTAAAACCAGAAAAAAATATCTTTGTCTTGAAACATATACGTTTTAAGTAACGTATAAAAACTTGATTGTTTATATTTGGTCACAATAAAATTTATTGTAGATTCCAAAAATATTTATATTTTCATGCTTATGTAACAATTCGAATAATTAATTAAATTAAATTAATTAATAGATTGATTTATCACAAAATATCATTTAAATTTAATAAAATCTTTAGTGCTTAAATATATATTCTTATCGATATATGAATGCTTCACATTTAGTAGCATTTAAGTAAAAATAATTATTTTAAATCCAATAAGAGCTAGATATAGAAAAATCAATACGAATAAATTGTTTTAAAAAGCTCGATAACATAATTAAATGTTCAATGTACATGCCAGTATTATATAACATATAATATTTTAATGTTGAGTATGGTGTAGGGCAAAAAGACAGGGCTTATTAGGGTAGTTATTAAAGGTAGATTTAATCAATCTTACTCATTTTCATAAATATTTAAGATCAAATTTATACTCTCAATAATTATTGCGTAACGTAACATATTTCTATAGATATTTAACAACAGATGTCGTGGAGTAGGAGAGCCATTTATTTTGAAATGTTGCCTCAATTATTCGGAAATTTTTGTAGAAACTTTCAAAATTTGTTAATGTAAAGTTTTCAAAAATTTAATATTTTTAATTTTGAGCCTTGGTGTGTGATTTTACAGATGTATAGAACTATGTATTTTTATTTACATATCTATTATTAAAATTGTATATTTTAGACTGAAGAAATATTTATATTATATATAAGAGAGAGCGCATCACATTGTTAAATATTTACATATCATAAAACATGTAAATCTGTTTCTAAATGTGATTAATAAATGTATACTAATTAGTTATCTCATATATAAATGATATCTCCCATATTACAAACACACTTTTTTAGAAGTATTAATACTACTATATACCACAAATATTTAGCGTTCAGATGAAAAGGAAAAAAATTTGGACAAAACTTGTAATTTTTACTAAAATTATAATATAAAAATATGGATTAAATGAATTATACTTTTCAGCTTAGCTGCTGTACCAGATGACAAGAAAAAGGATATACTATGCAATACTAGATACATGTATTTTCCTCAAACTCATTTAATGTTCTTAGATGATGTATTTTCTAAGCATGAAATAATAAAAAAATGAATAGACGATGCGAAATGTAATGTATTTTATGAGATTATATTAATTGTGTAAATGTTTGTGTGAGATATAAAGTTGAACTATGTTGTCTTGTCTTATAATATTTCAGAGAATTATTTTAGTGTTTAAAATAATGACAAGTTTTTGATTCAATATTATAGAATAATGTGTCCATAGTAAGTTATTGAAATTGAAGCAGAAATGGTTGTGACTATAGTGTACGATGAGTCATTACAGCAAACAGTTCTAACATTTCTGGATAAATAATTTTCAGGAACAAAAAAGCAGCAATAGTTATTAGCTAATAAATGATTGAAATCTTATCATTGAATATAACACCTTATGATGTGTCCTTTAATTTTTCTGTTTGTTATGTTCAAATACTAGCATTATATGTATTATAGTAATAACATTGATTTGTGTGAAAGCTGGTATAAGGAATCTGATGCTAGACGCTGATACACTTTCGGATTTTAGTCGGATTTATTTGCTTCGCTAACACATGTATATGCAGTATAAAAATTAATTTCTAAATGGATATTTGCACATACTTAAATACGATATAATAAAGATTTTTAAAAGATCATTATTCAGACAGGGATAATTACATACATTGATCAATTTATGCTGCTCTAATATTTTGTGTACCGATATGCAAAAAAATCCATTTAAAATACGTACATCCCAATTAATATATACAATGAATCGGGCGATAATATGATAATATGACAATACTATTTAACTTTGAAGCATAATATATGACACTTCACTTTGAAATAGTCAATTTGATTTCACTATACTGCAACTGGTGAGTTTACATCGCAGAATTTTAATTGTACTTTCACTTCTAGTTATTTGTGTTTCCTATTGTACTATTATTGATAACTGATAAATGTCTTTATACCTCTCAAATAAGTTTGATCATAACAAAGGGTAAATTTATATTGCGCTTTGCAAGGATATAATTACATATAAAAACCCTAATTAATTAGTCGCCTAAAGGCTAAAACTAATCAACCGATCATTTATTAGCTCAATGCTGCTGTTAAATGATACATTTTAACAGTTAACGTTATAAAGTAGTCAGGTGAGTTGGACTTCTGTTCTCAAACCCGAAAGTAGTAAGTTCAAACCCACAAGCTGATTTTCGATGTACATTGTTATGATTATCGATTGATTAGTTAACCTCTGTTGACTAGTTAATTAAGATTAAATTTATCGCTTATCATATATAAGCGAAGTGAGCCGCATGTATATAATTTATAAAACTGATGGTTTAATCATTTTAATTAGTGATTAATAGTGTTTTATTGTACAATAAAAATTAAGATTAAACTTTTAATATTATATCTTTTGTTGTTAGATCCCATATGTGCAATAAAATGTTACACTAAAAACGCTAAAAGCTAAAACGCTTGTGAAATATAAATTAAATATTCTACTTTAACTATAAATTATTACTAAAATATTAATCGACAAAATTTTTAGTTATTTTACTGGCACAATAATTAATAAGTTTGGGTTACAATGGGTACTTTGGGTCTTTGGATATATATTGTCATTGTTAAATATCGCTAACTCCTTGTAATTTTTAAGGCTATGTCTGTTTCGAGTTTACAACGTGCATAAAAAAATATGAAAAAAATATTACTTTGAATTTCCCTGCTATTCGCATCAATTGAGTTAGTAACATGTAAATTAAGATATAATTACGTTTTAAACTAAACTCCTCGGAAATAACTTATTTAAATATTATTCTAAAATAATTAAAATTATGTCAATCTTAGATATATAAATATATAATTCATTTTGTGGATGTTAATAGCTATGTATAATAATGAAAATTATATTTAAAACAGAGAGTTTCAAATTAACAATGAAGAGCAATAGAAATATGATAGAGGTTAGTATATCTTCGCTGGATAAATGCATATAAAACAGGCCGACAGACTGTGTCCCTATCAAATATATCTTGAGCAAAAGATATTGCTCATAATTTCGACACTAGTTTTAGTGTTAATTCAAAACTATAAATGAACTTACAAGATTTTCGCCGGGTCGAAAAAGTCTCGTTCATATTTGACATAATTTTGAAGAAGTCAAACGGATAATGAGACATCCATTCTACTCTAAATGTGCACAAATTCTTTTCTAATTCATCTTCTTGCCAAATTTTTACGTCGTAAAGCTCTAAACGATTCCAAATGGTACATGGCGATATTATACTTACTTGAAATCAAAGAAAGAAACTTACATTCAATTTAAATTATTGTAAGACATCTACATAATTGTTTTTATAAAATCAATTTTAAACTATACTACATGAATTTGTTAATAATTTATTATTCTATAACACAAATTCTTCTACTTTTAACAATCCTTGATACATGTATAATTAATTCGGCAAAGTTACTTTATTTTTAATTTGATTTTGGAAATAGTGAGAGTAAAATTGTTAGAAACCCGTCTATTTTTATTTAAATCAAAATATCACCGAATACACAAATGACATAGAACAATTCTCGTAAAATCTCTTTCACTATAACGAGATAGCTCATTTTGTAAAACTGTTTACTGTGAAGATCAAGGCGTGATATTGATCAATTCATAAATTAACTCGACTTTAATTCCGTCATTCATTGATAGCAACAGCGTTGAACAATGTAGAAAAAATGACTAATTTATGCAGAATACATAAGAAGATCGTGGGTATGTGGAAGAATTTCGGAAATAGTTAGTTAAATAATAACTTTCTTTGTGTTAACTATACATAGCATTTGAAGCCAAATTATGTTATGTCATATATTAATGCACATATAATATACTTATATACACATATACTGAAATATAATACATTATACTTTAATATTGTACATGCTAATGATTACGTTATTAATATAATTACATATATATAATGTATAAAATACACACTTCTTATGCAAATAACATGTACTGTTTGGATTGTATTACTCTATGGTTTGGATAATAATAAGCGTTATTATTATTATTATTCAACAAACATTCCGCCACGTTGACCGTCAACGGAAATCATTATTAAAGACACTGCAAGCAGAACTACGATCAATCGGATATAAAACTCTACTAGCAAGATTTGTTATGTTCCCAGAATAGAATTCAATGGCGTATTCTAACAAGCTGATAAAATTTTGTTCATGATTATAATTCAAATTGAATAATTGCAAACTTAGTTTAAAATTCAAATATAATAAAATTAGAAAAAAAGGTAAAGGTATAGGTATAATATATTATATTATACTCTCTAAAAACGTAGATTCTTAATTACAAAATATTATTTCACTATTTATATATAAATAATACTATACTGTAAATTTTAATTAAAATATATAATAGTATCTCATACTTAGTAAACGTTTAATAGACAGCTTATGCCAAGTAGTCCATGGACCAAAATCCGATGATTTTTGTATTCCTTGAAATCTGACCTTTGTTTCATATTTTACCGACATATATTTATCTAAAATGCAAAAATACTAAAAGATATATATTATATTGTATATAATAACAATAATAACAATAAGTTTTTCCTTATTTTTTTTATTTTTTTTATAAAATGAATAATTATCTCACACAGACAAGCTGCTACTATCTCTAAGGTTAACTATCCCTAAGGTCCTTACCACCGACCATAACCTCATCTATCGTAATCTTTCTCTTTGCTGGCATAAATATATACAAGAAACCCCAGCCCTTTCCTTTGTGGGCTGAACTTCATAATCCCACAAGTTAGCTTAGTTTCCTCGAGATAGTATTTTAAGAACTTGAGTCACTCATAGATAGTGTATCCTATACATACACAGTGTATACGTTCACAGTGTGTATGTAGGGTACAATATCTACATATCGTCACAAAGTTCCATAATTCAATTCGGCAATGTCAAGGCCTCTGTAGGTCTTCCTAAGAGGACTCCGCAACAAGTGCAAAGCGGTCTTTGGGACTCTGATCCTATCATCTCCAGTGCTAGACGTAACACGCAGAGTACTACAGATAATTATGGGTCTGGAAGTTAACGCGTTATTGCTGCTGCAAAGGTTCTTAGAGAAGTCTACGTCACCCAAATGCATATACATACCAAGAATGCAATCAAAGCCATCCAGGAAGATAATTATAAACACGTGCTGCATGGAAAGCAATCAACCAGCGCACTGGTCGTAAAAGTAAGCTTATACTACTGAGGGATCTGCAAAGTCTGTTGAACACAGGAAAGAGCTAATTGCTGGTCACTATCATAATGTGCTTCAGACCCTGACAATATCATTGACAGAGTACTCAAGATTCCTGGCTTGCTCTCAAAAGTCACCCGGTTACTCAACGCATCCTTTCCTCTTGGTGGTGCCACTAGTGCACAAGTAGTTGCCATCTAGAGGGGGTGAGTAGCTCAGTTGGTAGAACGTTGGTCTTATGTATCGAAGGTCATGGATTCTAATCCCACCCAGGGCATCTTACTCACCCCTGGCTAGCTACTGAGCTTGTCGATTGTTTAGCAGGCCTGTCCTGTTAAATCTTTGTTATATGACCGGGTTCATTGTTTTATTTCTCTCTGTTTGTTATGTCCTTATGTATATATGTGATTTGTGTAACCAATTATGCTTAATTGTCATTCTGGAATAAAAACCTCGTATCTCTCTCTCTCTCTCTCTCTCTCTCTCTCTCTCTCATCTGGAAAACAACATCTATCATCTCTATTCCAAAGAAGAGAAACTCCACATCCCTAGATAATCAGCGTGGAATTTCGCTTATGTGTACTTTTTCCAAGCTTTACACCAAAGTAATTTTGAGTCGCCTACTCCCAGTCATCAATCCTCTCACCTAATAAGAGTAGTTTCCACCCTGGTAGATTTTCCCTAAAAGACATTGTCGCTCTCCGCTCAATCATCGACTCTTGCCGTGCACGAAAGTATTCCATCGATATTGTGTTTGTGGACTTCAAAAAAGCGTTTGAATCGGACTCAAAATCTTACATCTCTACCATCTTAGATTTCTACGGAGTGCCACAAATACTAATTATTTCAATAATGGACCTCTACTATGACACGTCCGCCTCGGTCCAAACATCTCATGGCCAAACTGAGCCATTCATCACGTCTTTGAATGTTCTGCAGGGCAACACTTTTACTCCATTCATTTGTATTATGTTTCTAGACTACGTCATTCGTCGCACTCTCTCAGACCAGGAGGTTTATCTCCTTTAGGGGATGCGTAGCTCTAGACAACCGGTAGTTTTTCTTTCCGCTCTGGAGTATGCTGACGACATCGCACCTATGTTGTGATCATGTCGCAACTCAACGTGTTACTACACGTCTCTATCACGTTGGACTAAAGATGAGCACCAGAAAATCAAAGTTCTCCACGTCAGTACAGATACCACTCCTGCACTGAACTTACTGACTAGAGAAGTCATTTCCATCTGTGACGACTTCAAATATCTTGGAATAAACGTTATGAAGCCTGATACTCTTTTTGCTGATCGGAGGAGACAAGTCTGGGGGGCCGCGCAGTCTCTCTCCCGCATCTTCCCATCGTCAACTATCGACAAAACTAAATCTCGACTCTTTTGTACATTAGTTGAATCTATATTGGTATACGGTCTCTGTCTAATGTACACTCTGTTCCAATCACTCCTTCAAGAGAAGCCATGGTAGATGTCACCGACCGCAATCTCATTTAGTTTGCTCTCGGCATTTGGCATCCACAAATTCTATCTAATGCTGACATCAAATATCCTTTTACCACTCTTCGCCAGCGCCGCCTTATGAGCTTGGACACATTATGAGCTGCGCTCGGACGACCGTAATGTATCCTCAAACTAACCTCGATTTCCTTTGGTTTTGGTTCTGGTTCTGGCCTACTCACCTAGCGATCAGTTCCGCAGGGGTATGGCTCACTACTAGTGCATCAACAAAACATTGACAAGTGACATTTCGACCCTTCACTTTCATCAATTTCAGATAGCTGTCTCAAATTTCAAAACCTATATTCAAGGGGATGGTCCTCGAATAATAACTGTGATTTTATTACAGTTATTTTGTATGCATGCAATCTCTATATTCATTATTGTAGTTCGTTTATTATTATTATATATCATGAATTGTACTATGGAACTCACTGGTCTATTGTATGTTTTATGCATCGATTACCTAATATCATTTGAACTACTCTGGAAATTCGATTTTCTTTAAAGAATTAGAAACAATATTTGTTTTTATATTTACAAAATTATATATCTTTGTAAATTTACCATTCAAAACTTGTTCGTAAATTTTATTGCAGTTAACTATCATAGCTGTAGCTTACTGATAGCAGTATCTGGCCCATTTTATATAAAACGAGAAATCCTTCTCTAAACCACGGCCAGATTTTTAAAATTAGTATTCCTGTTCATAAAGATGTTTTGTCGAGTAATAAACAAAGCCTCTAAATTTGTTTTGAGGGAAATATTGCAACTCACACGAGAGGATTTTGGCTTAATCAAAATCGATCCGATAACTAGTGATGATAAAGTGCATGGCCACAATTAATTGTTTACTTCGCACAGTTAAAAGGCCAATCGATGTTGGATTAGCCGCGGAGTCAGACTGTTTTGAGTTTAACCCATATACAATGAACAAACATAATTGAAACTTTCTGGTCGAATTTTTTACGAGAATTTCCTACGAGCCAAAGGCCCAGGATTTTAGTTTGGGCAGACAACTGCAGAGTTTTCTGCAACCTTTATCTTCTATTGATTAATAATTCTCTTCAGGAACTCAGAAACACCATTAACATATCAATATAGGGAAAAACTTATGGAGGGGTCTGAAGGTGATAATGTACTGTTGTGATACCTGATAGCGTTGGATCGAAAGATGTGTGCGATTAAATGAAATTCTTTCGTACGATGGAAAATATTTGATTAAATGTCTACTGTTCGTCAAATAAATGTTGCACGACAGTTTGTTTATGGACTGCAAAGTGATAAGAAGCAACGTCTATCTACTTCACAGTGTAAGTTTTCTTGCGATAAACGGAAGTGGACAAAGTACAATCCAGAAGACGCTTGACACACCATTCAAGAACGCTATATCCCCAACACCACTCTTTCTTAAAGGTGAACTGAATAGTTGACTTTAAAGAGTTGATATAATAGTCGTGAAATGCCAGTATCTCAGTAATCGACAGCTTGACCAATGTGTCTTCAACATTAGGCTTTCAATGCGGTGTTTGAGGAGTTTTGTTAGAGAGTATCCTGTCTTCCACGTTCTACATTACTAAGTTTGCCACAACAGAATATACCGGGGACCTACAGAGCTATCGGACACCGCAAGTCACTAAAAACATAAGAATTTTCAACAGAGTGATCTCTATCACCAGAAAAATCAGCTGGTGCCATGCATTTTTTCCACGCTGATCATTTTTATTCTGCTAAAGTCCTCAAATATAAATCAGATTTTCCTTGTAGAACCAATTTATTGCTCGAGAAAACCATTCTAACAGCAGGAATACTACTTTTCATAATATATTGATAATTATGTGTATATGTTATGTGCTACAACTGTCTGTTTAAAACTGCCTTTATTTTTAAATTATTTCACTCTACTAATATAGTGATGGCATGATGCCTCACGAAATATATAGGATTTTTGCTATATTATGTATAATTAGAATTTGTATTTATCAAAGATCAAGACAATATATAGTAGTAATGAAGTTAAACTTACAACTCTTCACTTTTTTCATTATTTACTTTTAAATTTATTCTAAATAATGTTAATTAAGACATTAGTTAGATAAACAAAGCATAATATAATCCATACTAAACAATTTATCCACATAAAATACTATATACTTGATATTACGTCATAATTACATACTACTCGTAATTAATTTTATTAGATAATATCGACCTGACTCAGATAGGATTATATTATCATAAAATATATACATTTTAATGTACTTTTTTTCTTTTGCAGAATGATTATTTGAATTTTTTAACCGAAGTTTAATATATTGTTCTCATTTTATTGTTTTTATTTAACTAATAACATGTATGAAAGTGTTGTTTATCTGTACTAGGCAATATTTTTCTTAATTTCGTTTTGTTTAGAGATAAAAAATGTATCGTATTGGAAAGTCATTAACATATTTCCCAAATGTTGAATAAACAATTATGATAATCATAAATGATCAATAAGAATATAAATAATCAGATAATGAAAAACATACGCACATTCATAAGATCCTGTCTTAATTCCTGTTATCACTATGTTCCTTAAATTGTATGATTTTCCTTCCAAAATGTCAACTATTTGAACAGATATTTTGATATAAGTTGTAGTGTCGATGGTAAGTGTTATAATAAAATTGTACATTTCTTGCTTTACACTTGTATCGATTTCTGAAAAATATAAATCAAACGAAATAATATATTCTGCAAAATACGTTTACCTGGTATCCGTAGTAACTCAAAAAGAAATTATTAATAAAGGAAAGTAACTAAACTTCCTGATTTTAATTTGCAAATCTCTCATTTGAATTCTAATTATTACTTACTTTTATTACCTATCTTTGTATTACATACCAAGAAATATTGTTACCTACTACTTTTGAAAACGAATCTTCATTAGCAGTAAAGGTTATATTTTAGTTTATCTACTTCAAACATTTATTCTATGTAATATATTGCTTATGTGTTCAGACTTATAATATTATAATTTTAATTTAAAGTGAATACACTCAAACTATTTAGGAAATTCGTATATATTGTATTATTTTAACAGTATTAAAACCATAAATATCTAAGAAAGGTATTTTAATTCTGAAAACGTTTTAACTTACGGAAATAATATATACTATACTAGGTATAGATTATAGTGGGTTACTATGTAGAAAACGGTACTATTTTTTTACAATAGCGATTATATATTATATTTCTTTATGATAGCGACTCTGTTTGGCTTGTTAGACACATTCCGAGATGATATAAAAATATAAGGCGAATGAGTCAGGAGACAATGTCCTCGTTTCTTTCGTCAGGCTTATGATTTATACAAATTTGTTATATAGTCGTTTAACTAAGTAAGCTCAATGAACACAGGCCCAATTGTTTAGATTATTTATCAACTACAATTTGGTAATTAGTGTACAAATTCCATCATAAATATTTTGGAACAAAATTCAAATGTAAAAATACTTGAAAATTTAAATGTTTACGTACTGTGTCATTCAATTACAGTAATAATAATAGTAGTGGTAGTATTATGTTAAGTATAACCTTTGGATCGGCACTCTGGATCCTCTCATAAAAGCGATAAAAACACGTATTCATTGTTATTTTAAATTGGCTCAAGTCCTCTTTTATCTTGCATTTTGGACACAACTTTTCTTCTCTGTTCCTCAAATCTTTTTTTCTGAGAACTGTTCCACTTTGGTAGAGCCTTAAGGCTATATCTCTTCTTTGCTATTTTATCACATATTTTCTTCTCTTACTTTTTCTATTCGTTGTCTGTAAAATTTGAATGATACGACGTAACTAACTTTTCATTTCTCTTCTTCTTCTTTTTTTTATTAATTTTTATATTAGCTCTTAAAGTTCTATTTCTTTGAGTTCTTCTATATGGTCATATTTGTATACCTAATGTACACTTATACAGATTACTCTGTATTTATATGACACGAAAATACATTTTATTTTACTATAGAATGTTAAAGTAAGCCGCCTATGTGGCGTGAAATAAAAAATGTCTAAATATGTTCCAGCATTTAAAATTAACTCTTATTTAAGCGACATGATGAAGGAACAACCATAATTATTATATTTTCATTAAGCAGAGGTAAACTATAGTCATGCGAAAAATACACGTAGTGGACATATATTACACAGTTTTTATTTCAATAATTTATAAACACTACTAAATTTAAAAATTCTTAATTAAAACAAAAATTGTGCGTGACATTAAAAATTCAAATTACATGGAAATTTTAACGTTTTTGTAAGTCATTTGCACTTAAGGTGCAAAAATTATACGGTCATTGTAATTGTATGAGTACCAAGTTCTATATTAATGATTTGGTCGCATATAGGTCGATTTTTTCAAGTAAGATATATTCCTATACAATTTAGAATAAAGAATTAGGTTTTTACATTTTCAGGAAGTTAGTTCGCACCCTAAGAATCTCGTCGAAGAATATGATTTTAATTTTAGAATCAGAATTTAAATTTATTAATTTATAGCTTTATGTTTAAAGTTTAAAGTTTTATATAGTACCTAAGCAATTAATAAGGAATTAATTTCATGCATTTGCGATAAAAAAATATATTAAATAAGTTCTACGTATTTTATTGTATGCAAAAAATTATCAAAACTCCCCAATTGATGTATTAAATAATTCCTTAGATGATTCATAAAAGTTTGCTAAATGTTTGCTAAAATTATTTAGCCATTTTTAAGGTTTTCTAAACTCTTATACATACACAAATGATATCTTGCAATGATATCCTATAAATATCCTAACAACCCTATCTAAGATAACTATATGCACCCAAGCACCGCCAAAAGTTACAAGTTATACATAGAACTATAAGTATTTATATATTTATATATATATATAACTAATAGCAAACCAAATATCTTTTACATAAAATCTTTTCCATAAAACAGTGAAAATAAGCTAACATACTTTCGATATATGATGACATGGTAAAAATATTGTCTTCAAAGTTATCATTGAGAAAAATACCATAATAGAAACAAGACAGTTCCGATAAAAGCGCATCGTACAGTAATCCCAGCGCATGATCAGGCATAATTAACGAAAAGTTCGCTCCTCAATTATTTGTCTAGTTCATATAAGGTAATTAAGGTACATTTTCAAAGTGATCATCACTATCTAATGAACCAATTTTTGTGCAGATCTCAAATGAAATAATGATAATAATAATATGTTAGGACCACTCTTTCGACTTTTAAGTTTATAGCATTGCATCAACATTCTTTTAATTTAGTGTACGTCGTTGTGTTATTTACTGAACCTTTCATATAGATTCTTGCAAATTGTGAATCTTTACTTTCTATGAGCACACTGATCACAAAACTATCTGTTTCCATTTTTTTCTAGCATGGATACGCACTAAATCACTAAATCCAAGATGGCGGCCAAAATATACAGTTTTTTCTATTTATCTACAGAATTATCCATATTTTC
>JAYRBW010112047.1:7322-18026 GCA_036023295.1 Invenusta paracnida
ACACATGTCTCTTCCATGTTAATAAAGCATGCTCCGTACACATGTCTCTTCCATGTTAATAAAGCATGCTCCGTACATATGTCTCTTCCATGTTAATAAAGCATGCTCCGTACACATGTATCTTCCATGTTAATAAAGTATGCTGCCGATTGCAAAGTATGCTTTCCTTTCAGCCAAAGCGAAATTTTGATAATTAATCCAAAACCAATGCTTTGAATCATATTTTAAATCTATTGAATAATTCAATATATATGTATATATACGCCAGATATGTCTACAATTAATCAGGAAAAATATTAAATAACTAAATTTTTATGATTCTATTGTTAAATGGTATTGTATTTTAAATAATAAAAACTAAAAATAAGTTAAAACTGAGCTTGTTAATTATTTATTCTCTTCAATGTTTAATTAATACAAATAAAAGGAAAAAGCATACAAAAAACCTGGACAATTTACGGACTATATAATTTAGTATAATCATTCGTTTGTGTTCAACGAACAAGAAAATATGCAAATAATACAAATTCATTCATTTATGGATTTACGAAATAATCAATTTTTTTTAGATTAAATATTTT
Source organism: Invenusta paracnida (assembly GCA_036023295.1). Lineage (NCBI taxonomy): Eukaryota > Metazoa > Platyhelminthes > Proseriata > Coelogynoporidae > Invenusta > Invenusta paracnida. The sequence continues at coordinate 7,904 of JAYRBW010112047.1, forward strand.
TTAATGTATGTTTCCTTGTTATATGTAAGATTCTATTGGTCAAACATAAGGACCTCTTGAACTAAACTGAAAAATGTGTGTTAATTAACACAGAAAATGTATCGTACAGAAAATCGTCATTAACACACTTTTAACTGAAATGTTGTGTTAACTAATTGTAGTGAAGGTATATATCCTAGTTTTATCAACTTTCTTGATACACAATATGAATAATAAAAAAGTGTACAGCAATTTATTTTAATACATCACATAAAATATTGTAAAAGTACATTTCAAAATATATTAGTCACAATAATATTAAAATATGTTATTGCTATATAAATGTATACAACATTAGCATAAAGTATAATGTATAACATATGTATAAGGACAGCATTTATCAAATACAGTGGGAGTCGCCTTTAGCGAAGTCTGAAGGGCCAAATAAAACCTCGACATAGGCAAACTTTATATGTTATGTAGAAAAGTCTATGTTTATCATGTAATATATTTATGCAGCACAAATGTTAAGATTGTTAAACTATTTAAATCCATGTTTTCCATTATAAAATCATAATTTTGGAATAAACACTTAATTAGCTCGTTGAAGCACACATATGTCTCTATAATATTTACTATTTTACTATGCAATCAAGTACTTCTATTCAATGGATAAAGTATTGCATGATATTATAGAATAGTTTGAATAAAACTGCACAAAAGTATGAACAGATATACAAATATTTCGTCAATAACATACTGACTATTATTGAATGACTGCTTCAGCGGAAAATGTGTAAATATATAACGGAATATTATAAAGAATTTTTTTTTGTTCGGAAATATATGGCATATTTATTGTATGTATTCATTGAAAAAGAGGGAGTTTGTTCTTACGATTGCATATACGATCAAATTCACTGTTGGTAGGTTTCGCGACGGTGCTGATTTGCCAACAATATGCATCGTATTTTCGTATCGACAATTAGATTGACATTTGCTGAACAGTTTCTCTAACTGTACGTGATGCATATATAATATGAATTACTTTAAGCATGAGTATGGCAAAATATTTCTTCGTAATAAATAGCAGAAATGTTCTCTGATATAAAATAAAAGTAAATGACCATTTGACAATTTAAGAGCTTTATTTTCGAAAAAGAACCAAACTTTTATTGTCTAACATCATAAAAGTAGTATTATCAATTATTTTTCTTTCTTCTAACAATGGAATGTTTAACTTCATTTAAATTTATATGTATTAAAACACAGTAAATATTTTAAATTATCAGCGAAACATAGTTCCAGCTTTAAAATTGAATGACTTGACGATAACAAATAGTAAGAATATTGTCGTAAAGGATAAACTAACGCATTATACAGAAATTGATAACTAAAAACATGTATGAAAAGGGTAACGCATTATATATGAGTTATGGTCATCTTTAGATGATTAAAATTTGAAGCTTGTATTCAATTGTACTAAATGTATTCAATTGAAGGTCTTTCTATTTTGAGAATATTAATATTAAATTCTTTTATAAAGTATATGTGTGTGGTTTGAAAATAATAAAATCTAAAATGAATCTGTATATTAAGTTTTTGAATTGTATATTTGACAGGGTTTAAAAAACATTTGAAGTATGCTTTCGTTGTTTTATGTGTTCTGCAAAGCTTTTTTCTATTTGAGAAAAAATAAGAATGTTTTGTGAAGTATGCTTTAGTTATTTTATGTGTTCTGCAAAGTTTTTCTATTTGAGGAAATATACAAATGTTTTATCATTAATTTTATTTTATTTGAGCAAAAACCAAACCATAATAAAATAGACTTATACTCTCAATGAAGCATAAGTTAAAACTATGTAATTATTGTTATATACGTATATTCCTAAATATAGAATTTTAAAACTAAACTGAAACAAATATATGAATTGCCTGCATGTTCATTGTTTTTATAACATTGATTCAGGGATAACATCTTACCTTTGCTAAATGATCAATGCGGTGATGCTACATATATGATAAATAGTTCTACATTAAGAATACTATCAGATACTAATGGATGAATATACGTATGTACATTAAGGTATACTAGTGCATGTATGTGCATTCATGTCAATACCTACCATTAAGAATTAATTATTTTTGTTTTGTATAATTGATAATATGTATAAGAAAGTAGTAAAATATCTTGCATATACAAATATAAGTATTATTATACGTTTCACATTATAGGCAGTAATATTATGAGAAAAATAGATTGAGTATAGAACTGTGCAATATAAGTTAATAAATTGAAATGCTATTCATCACAGAATTTAATTTATAGACATCCGGAAAATCGATAAATCCTACTCTCATTTACGTCAGTCTTTCAAAATTGGGGCAAGAAATCTGCCTCATAGTAAGTAATGCATCAATATATACTGAAATCCTACACAGCGAAAATATAATAAGTAATATATATTTGTATATAAAATACATAAGTTTAGTTAACGTAACATGAAGATAGGTAAAAGGTTGGCTTTGCTAAGCATGTATAAATCAGAAAAATCAAATATTGTAATATTTTATTAAGTTGAAAAGAAATAACCATAAGAACGACTACTATTCATTATTTACCTACTGGAAGACAAAACAGTAACTACCCCGAAAATGACATTAAAATCGAGAATTTCTTGTAAACATTGGTAGGTAATTGTCAACTTGAACAACAATTAAAGCTAGCCTTGTTAGTAAGAGTTACTGTGCGAGGGTAGACCAAAGCGTGCCCTGAGTTGTGATAAAATCTGGAATCGATGCGGCTAATAAAAGAAGATTTCAATTTATTAATTAAACAATATTGCCTTGGAAGAAAGATGAAAATTCAATCGAACACACTTGGTGCGTAAAGGTTATCAAAAAGGCAATGGAAAACAATTCAATATAGAAAACAAATAGGCAAAGTAGAAATGTATTTTGTGTAATTCGTTTGACTGATTCTTGAGTACATTTATTAATAAACGCAGCTACATGTCTGTGTCTGTGTATGTATATTCCCAAAAGAATTAGGAATCAAACGTTTACGATTAAACAGTAGAGACAATGAAGGAATTATGCACTGTTTTCAATGAAATATCCATTCGTAGTGACATCTTAATCTTTATATATTAATTATTTCATCAAATTTAGTATATATGAACGCCATGGAATAAGTAATGTGTACATATATTATCAGAATGTAACTTCATGTTTGTACTTGCAATCTTAATTCTACGTTAAATATGAAATTTAATTGTATACATACAATCTATAATATTAGAAAAAGCATCATGATAATATTATGTAGCTGAATAGTTGAATATATATTTTCAATACAAAAGATGAAATATATAATACATCATGAATATATAAAATATTATAATAATAATCTCAATACATTGAAAAGCGTTCATATTTTGAAAAGACATTCAATTCTTCTCTTCAAACTAAAGTTTCATTATGTTTATTTACACATACAGTCAATTAATATTTCAGGAATTTATGTAAAAATATTTCATCCTTTTGATGAATTGTGTGCTCATTCATATCTAAATAAATTGAAGGAATAAAATATAATAGTTAGCATTGAATATTAATCATTCTGTAAGACTAAATGTCTATAATCATCTATATAAGACTAACATATCGTTGTGTCACTGCATTAAAACTAACATAAAAATGTTAGTTTAAATTTCGCCTACAATAAGTATTTCTGTTTGAAAACATGACATACCCAAAGAAATATATAAATGTATTTATAGAAGGTATTATAACTGTATGTAGCCTTGGACAATTGTGTAAATGTGTGTCGAACACAAGTAAGGCACGGTGGGTATAGTTTAACTTTTCATTTTACTCGAGTAAGGTATGCATTCATTATATGTATATCGACTACATTAATACAGTATACGTTTCATTCCGTTTGTCCATTTTGCCAGATAGTATGTAACAATTATTAGGCATTCTTAATTGAAGTAATAACTTGAGGCTGCCTCGATGGCTACTGACGGCAGTAGCCACTTAGAATGTGTACCAAGAGTAGTTGTAGATGTAGTTGTTGTGCGGGCTTTCATTTCATCGGAGGGTCCGACTGACGTGCATACGTACGTCCAATAAAACAGACCAGGATTTTTAGGGACCTCCAAATAGTGTCATACGCAATGGAATAGTCACTTCACACTATAGCAAGTTCAATACTCGAACTCCGACAGGTTAAAACCTTGTTCGACTTCTTATTCCTGCTCAGTTGATAGATATGTCATGTATGCACCGGCAAGTATTCCCTGATATTCTGATTGATGTATGCTTCCGTGGAGTTACAAGTAATAGTGGCGTTCTCCAAGCCAGTCAAAGCTTTCTGGTGAAATCTACTGTGGCAAGTTCTACATCGGACGTGTCTCTCGATTATAGGCCGGCGGGAAATGTTGCTCGGGAGGGGAGTGACTTTTGTATGCAAGGGCCATCTTTCTCCTGGCCGGATGTTAGTGTATGAATGAACTATTAATGAACTATGGTCTGTAAGGGCTTGAATGGGTGTGATTGAGAGTTTACCCGTGACAAAACGAAAGGCCCTATTTTGGGCACATTCCAGGGTCTCGAGTGAGTAGATCGATAACCATGGTTGCCTCTATCTAGAGAGCACCTAGGATTCTGCAATGGAATTTTGATTTTTGGACTTTGCTTACAAACCATTCGCTCGATATTTTTACAAAATAAGATGAGGCTTACTGTACAATAGTCGGAGATCGTACTAATACTTTTAGTAGGGGGAATATTGTGGCATTTATCCATTATTGAGAACATTTACCGATTATCCACGCTTCTTTGCTGTTGAGTAGAACATCTCTATAGTCATGCTTCATGTATATATTGTCTCGACAAATGCAAACCTTGGCGACATTGCATCATTGCCAGGGACAGACATTACATTCATTTGACTGATGACGATGTCAAGTTCTTTCTGGTGCATGAGAGCAGCTCTCTGTTTGCGAACCTCCCCGTTTCTGTTCTTTTCTTCTTTCGTGAATTTTAGCCACTGACGTTTTTCTAACGAAGCGTAAATAACAACAAGTTCCAGGACACAAAAATATTTAAATATATTCTATTAATTTTGTGTTTTATATATTCAGTTATATTTGTATGCAGTCGCATAATCTAAAGACTAATTTTATCCATAATGAAAAAGAATTGCTTACAGAAACAATTTAAATACTTTCTATAAATAAATTATTATGTATATATTAAGTACAATGTTTTAATAATTTCACATAATTAAGAGAAAATACTACATCAAAGAAAACTTTAGTTCTAGTTGTGTAATTGATTTTTTCATTGAAAACTAAGAAGACGGTCTTCAGAACAAAGACAGCTGCCTGGATAACTGATACGGTTTACGGAATGTTTCGCTAATTAAAAAAATACTGCATAAATTAGAAAGCTGCTCTATCCAAAAATCTAAGAATCGTGTGTATTTGAATATGTTACAATTTCCTTTGAATAAGTAATTGCAGACATTTACAACAAAAAACTATGTTCTGCAAAAATGTTTGAAAACAAATACTAACAATGATTCCTTTTTTTGAAGTTGTTTTTGTTTGTTCAAAGAAGATAAACGTTGATTTTGAAAAACATTCCTCGAGTGCAACATTGACCTTTCAGCTTCAGGTGTTACATTATCAGTCTACGCCCCAATTTCACGTAGGAGGTGCGATAATTATATCTGATATATTTATAGAAATAATTATGCTCGTATACTGTCAAACTTAACCGTTTCAAGCGAAACTCGATTAAATTAGTAAAATAACACAACTAACATGCTTGTACGAGTATATAAGGCTAAAAGTAATATATTTAAATTTGTTATAAAATGCAGTATATCCAACCGATATATTGTAGCTCTATCTATCGGCTAATAGTGTAAAGACCTTACTTTGAAAAGATACATATATGTTCAATAAAGAATCGTATACCAAACAACAAGCTACAATGGAACATTATTCTGTAAATGGGGGACGGATGTAATATTCACCTTTAATTAATTTTAAGAACGGAAGGAGTTTGAGTGTTTTTTATTCGCATTTCAATGTCGCTGAGACTTCATTGAATAACTGTTTCCTAACTTTGAGTATTAAGTATTATTATATCATTCAATAAAGATGCATATCCAATGATAGAAAGTATGGTCAACATTCGTACAACATATTTTCAATATAAAACTTTGATACTATTGAAACAATATAATGTATAATTATTCTTTGCCTTTAAATGATAGATTTTCTTTCAGACGAGAATAAGTTGTTAAATTTAGACTAATAAATTTGCTAGAATACGTATTTTCTAGTTAGGATTGTTACTGACTTTTTTATATCTTTTGTTAAACATAGACAAATTATTATTACCATTTGATATTCAATCGATTTCGGTATTTCATTTTTTAATAATAAAACCAATGATATACTTGAATGACAAAAAAACACATTATCAATTTCTTATATAGTAAATGTTTTCTTTTAATAATCCCTAAAAATACCAAACAATAGTGTTTAACTATTTCCTATTTTGTTGGTATGCCTATCTTGTTGGTATGCTCAGACAAGTGCAATTATAAATAATGAAAACTGTGCGAGTTTATTATGTGAAAATAGTACTTTAAAATTGGCGTATTGGCGTATTGACAAAATGCAATATTGTTATAAATAGGCAGAATAAAATCACAATTAACAGTTTTGTGCTCTTTATGGCGTATTATATCATTATTTTCTCACAGTTAAGTGGAATGCATCATTGCAGTTAATAAAGTAATGTTGTATTACATACTCATACTGGAATACTTGAGTTTAAGATGTTGTATCCATCCCACCGAGTGATTTCGTGTGATCGAAAAAAACTGAAGTTTGTGCATAAAAATAAACTTAAATGTGAAATACTAGTATGTATTGTAGTATAGTATAAAACGGAACTTTTATTGTTGATTTATTTCATATATTTTTCGGAAACGAATTCTAATGAAACATTTACAAAGTATCATTATTTTTTTTAATTTTCAATATTTATAAAAAAATCATAATTTGCGCAAACATGTTTTGATATCTATTCAAATTTGTCTTTTGAAAATGACTGAAAAGAACTATGTATGCAATTGTTAACATTTTTTATAGTAATTGGTAAATGTATCTAATTGTCTAATTTGCTGATTTATTAATTTTTATATTCTACATTTTTAAGTTTTCAAATAATTAACTAAAAACATTATTTAATTCACTTTTATTGGAGTTGGCAATTTAAGGTCAGAATATACTTATTTATATATTATCAATTATTGTATTAATTGATGTTTCATTACACTTCGAAATCCTTGAATTGTTTGAATATAATGAATTAATAATTATAATGGATAAACTGAAATATTTAAAACCGTTCTCATAAAAACAAATGATAGTTGTACTACTTTGAATTATGAATTTATCATAAAACGCCTCTAATTGTTGCAGTTTATGACCTGCCGTTGGAGATTATTATTATAATTCTTTTATCTGTTAATTAAATGCAATTTTTAGCACAATTACACTAATAGGAAATATAAGCATATGTTGATATGACTGTCATAGATGTATTAGTTAACCAAAAAATAAATATACGATCTTATGATTTAATAACAACAATATCGGTTTGGCCTAATAACGAATAATTAAGTCTTACAGTCATTCTAAATGTTATAAGTGACTTTCTTAAGTAATAATTTAGTACTACTTATCCCCAAGTAGTAGTGTAAAGCATTCATATGTTTACTAGATTTATTCTGTAAGTCAAATTTAAAAGCAAGTTTTCTAAAAGTAAATCGATATACCTTATATATATATTTACAATCATATTAGCCCATGTGTCGTATAATACCAATTAAGAATATAGTATACAATTACATAACTACACTAGTTTAGTTGAGGTCTAATAATGTAATTTTATTCTAATAAATAATAATTATATCTACGTATTTTTGGCATATATATACATATATTTATATTTTAATAATTTTAACATTTTCTCAAAATAAGATATTAAAATAATGGTTATTCTGTTTAATGCATAGTTAATATTTAACAAAATTAAAAAAAATGCATTTTATGAGATATTATAGAAGAGGAACATAAATCGTTTTTTCTTTGTTAATTTATTTAAGATTGAGTCAGTTGAAAATAGCGATTAGGTAAAATGCCATTTTGATAGTAATTGTAAGCTATCTTGTTTGGTTATTAGCTTATACCTAGCTAAAATTAAGTATTGCTTCTCACCATATGAATACATCTTAAATTCAAAAATTAACAACATCAATAGATTCACTGTAAACTTTTAATGTAACCTGCAAAATATAAATGCAGGGTATATATTTAATTAATAGAAAAGGAAACTGAAGTAACCTCAATAGAAACTTTAAATGTAAGAAAAATATTGTTGTACTTAAGTATTGAAGATTTATTTGTACTGTACCATTTCAATTTGGTGTAATTTATTGGCGTACTTATTTCAGTACGGCTATAATACTTCCATCATACCAATTTGTTTCGCAAGTTTTTGTTATGTCAATACGCCAGTGCGATCAAAGAAATGTGTTTTACTTTAGGCCCCACCACTATGGGGTTGGTCTTGAATGGAAGTTTATAAAACAACTTAGATATAACTAAATTCTTACAATTCTATTCAATGCAATTGTATACAGATGTAAGTTCATATATTGCGTGATTGAATTTTCGTAAAGTGGAAACTCAGTTTCTTACATTTCGATCATTAGGTTGGATTGGAATTCTAACAATATATATAAATGCACTTAATGTATATTTGTACAGTTTACGAATTAGTAAATATTGCAAAATATCATCAAACACAGACATGTATATATATTTACATATTCACAGTGAATTATACAAAATACAAGTAAATTAAATAATCGTGGATAAAAGCAGACGCTTCCACTTCATTTTTGCATTAAGACTAAAAATATTATTTTGAGGTAAATATGCGCGGATGTGATTGGTTGAAGTATCGCAATTGCGTGGGCGGCCAACCACTAAGTAACTATATGCCATAGTCGAGTTGCTTTTTATTTAATCTCGTTATTCCCCATCCTTTATTTCCCTCTCGGTGTATCGCCTGACAGTCTTTCCTGCACAGACAGTCATAATAATCAAATTGCAAAACCAGGAGACCCCAGATTTCGTTTCTGCTCGCTACCGATTTCATTACCAAACGACTTTCTTTCCGCGATATCAAAATAAATTGACTGTATTTACTCTTTCTGCACGTAACCCTAATAATAATGTGTACTCAACCAATGAAATCAGTCAAAACAAAATGCACTGACTTTCTTTCTATTGCGTAATTTTCTTCCACATATCAAGTCATACTACTTTATACTATAACGGATTGCTCTAAAAGAAAGTTGAATATTAGAATAGAAAACTACAACATTGATTCACTATTTCAAGATTCTTTCTTTTCCTGCTAAATCTCGATTGTCAGCAAAGCTTGGACGTCGCTACTGATCTCTTACAATGGCTCCAGGTATGTTTATTCATTTCATATTCTCGAGTAGGTATTTTATTAAATTTCATTCAATATGCAGGTACAGATATTTAGGTATCCTATTAGTAAATATTTTACTAAGTCAATGTCAATTTTATATAGTCAATACTACTAAATGTTTAATTTATAATGTTATAATTATTTTTCACGAATAATTACAATATATAAACTAAAATATCTTTTAAACAGGCTGCTTATAGTTTGTCTCGAAAAAATAACTAACTTTATCATTTATATTTAATTATTACAAGAAGATGGGCTTATCTATATTGAATTTATAAATATACACATGGCATATAAGTAGTATGTTTTTAATGAATGTAACAACTATATACTTATATATATATATATAATGATGAAAAACTATTTTTTTATTGGAATAGCTAATTTAAAGGTAATTGTTTTGAAAACAATTATTAAACATTTCTTAAACTCAAAATATGTTTTTAAAAATGGATGCAATTGTTTTGTTGTTTGTTTGTTTATTTGTTTGTTTGTTTGTTTGTTTGTTTGTTTGTTTGTTTGTTTGTTTGTTTGTTTGTTTGTT
>JAYRBW010112058.1:0-18026 GCA_036023295.1 Invenusta paracnida
TGAAGAAATGTTATTTTTGACAAAATTGGCCAAAAACTGTGGAAATTGAAGGTTGGCTTCATCACAGAATTCAGCACTGAATCGCTTCAGCTGAAAAAGTTGCTGAAGTAGTTTTCTGAATAGTTCATTTGCACGATCGGGAGAATTGGCCATGCGACTGGGAGATAGACAACTAGCATGGCACACAAATGAATAGCGCAATGATGATCTTTGAAGTAATTTAGATGTAAGATCAACAAGAAATGAGCGACACTGTTGATGGAATGTATATTTGTCCAAATCACTGACATCAGCCTTTCAGATAAGTTTGTCTGCAGAAAAACATAGGTAACTTGCAAACAAATTTATCAAACAGTTCATTCATGAATTATTAACAGCAATCTATATGTATATATATAACAAACAAAAAAGTTAATACTTATTATCTCAAATTTCCAGGACTTTTCCAACAAATCCAGGAATTCAAGGACTCTTTTCAATTTCCAGGACTTTTCCAGGAATTCAAGGAGCCGCGGTCACCCTGTATTACTAGTGATGAGTAAGCTAGGTATATATTATAAATTCAAAATTAAATTGCATTACAAAATAAATGTTTTTAGCAATTAAATATTAATCTACTATCTGTATTACAACATACTGTACAAATATAATTAAATCAACGTATATTTATTAAATTTAATTAATATAATCACTATCACTAATTTGCTATTTAAACATCAGAAAAACATATGTTATTATTAATGTTTATTCTATTTTTGAAATGGTAATTTAATTAAACCTTGCATATGTTGGTGACCAGCTGAAAACTTTTAAAAAGTTCCTAACTGGTCAGCAGGTCCTGAAGTTTCCAACCAGTTGTAAACTTTCAGAAATGGGAACATAAGAAGGCTCTTAGTTGGGTAATTAACAATTTTACATTATTATAAATATAAATTAATTTATGATTATTCATTACAATCATAACATAAACATATTCAAATCACCAATTTAATTAGGTTTTCAATTGGTCAGCAAAGTTTTAACTTTGACAACCAGTTAGGGACCAATAATACCTACAGAACATATATACAATAGAACTCTTTATATATATACAGTATACTCCAGCTAATCAGAATGCAGCTAATTGGAACTACTGGTCAATCAGAATACAAAATGAATCCCTGTTACTTCTCCTATAGCTACAATGTAAAAAATAGGTTATTGGATCTACTAGCTAAAGTGAACAGATTTTGTGGAAAAGTCCCTATTCATATAATGTATTTTTCATTATCTAATATGAACAGAGGATATTTTTTCACCCATTATATAATGAGAAGATATGTACATATTATATGCAATAATATTAGTTTGTATAAGGTGAGTGAGGCACAATGTTTATTCCCCCCTGAGTAAGATGATAGAGATATTATGTCAACAGTATGTGTAAAATGGAGGTATTAATTTAAACTGAGTAGGTACATAGTATTAATTCATTGTGTGTGTTGTGTTTATTGATTATCTGCACAGGACACTCCAGGATCTACTGCTTGATGACAACAATAAAGAGGTGTGTAGGTATTCACTTATATTGATACAGTATTTATTTTTTTAAACCCAGCTGCTGACTTTTTGGAAGCTTTTACTGACTATAAATATTTTAATAACTAGATGCAACAAATTGTGCCCAAATAGTATAAGATTATATTATTCATAGGTACAATTTATTTAGTCACAACTGTAAACATGATAATGTTAATTATACATATATGGTCAAAGTTCATGGTATGGTATATAAAAATATTTACATTAATGAAACTAATTGAATTGTATTTATTTAGTTACAACTATAAACATACTAATGATATTTGGTCATAGTTCATGGTATGGTTTATAGTATTGAGTTTCTGGAGAAGTCTTGACAGATGACTTGGACAAATTCATTATTTGAGAAAGTTGCAGTTGATATTTGCTGATGTTGTACTACTCAAGGTCTGAATGTTGAAATAATTATAACTTAAAACAAAAGCTGAATATGATCCTAAGAAATAATAGTACTAATAATTGCCCATAGCACAAATTTTTTATACTGTTTAATATTGGTTTTTGCAACAACCAAATTTATTGTTGTTAACATTTTTTCTCCTACTCACACTGACCTTTTATGAAAACATGCTGTTTTTGCCAACTTTTTTGTGAAAAACCCTTGTTTTGCTGACCTTTGGCATGATTTTTAAAAACCTTGACTTTTGCTGACCAAAATGAACCCTGTATATGTATTATATTTATAAATAATGATGACTTGCATTGCTTGTAGATAAATTGAAAAATAAATATCAAGATTCAATGATTTTATATCAGCAAAATAATCTTTACATTATTATCAATTTGGCAATATTATTATTAATTTGCTGATGAACAATGTTAAATGTCAATAATATTAATGAAAATGTCAATCTTTAATTTTATAGAAGATTAATTATACAAATTAATAACAATATGAAATCATTATTGTTGCAAGGAAATGTGACATACCTGTTGTATTATAAATCTGATTATAATATTCGTGAATTACTTGCTAATTACGCAATACAATTTGATATCTAAATTAAATAAAAGTAAAGCTTTATCAATAATGGCATCATGTCTAATTTTTTTATTAATTTTACCGCGCTAAAAAAGCGTAGATGTAACTACCAAACAAAGTAGTTAAAACCAAATATGAAAAACTCAGAGGTGATGAAATCAGAGATGAAGAAAATATTACATATTTTTAAAACCTTTATATTTTAAAATAATAAGAGTTGAACCGTGAACGCTTAAAATAAAAATAAATAAAAATAATAGAAGTTAAATTCTCAAATAAAAAAGTTGTTGCTAACATAAAAAAGTCGACGTTTCGGTTTAAAAAGTATAACCCCCATTGTATTATATATTGTTTAACTTTCCAATCATAACTAGTCAATATTGGATATCGTTTTTACCCGAAACTTCGACTTTTCATTTCTTTTACTATAAAGATTTTCAATACGGATTTTTACTTTTATATTTTGATCAATATTTCTTTTTACATTTAGACAATATTTTACTATATAGCCATAAAGGTGGAATTAAAGAACATTATATAATTTTTTAATACAACGATCCCACTGACTGTGACTTTTTGTGAACATGTTCACGTACGGTCATGTATTACAAAATGTTTTTCATTTATTAATTCTGGAATATCGGAATACCTTCTGGCCTTTCATTAATTCAATTCTCTTTTCAGAATCGAAAATAAGAATATATATATACATTCACCTATGCCCGAATTTTCAAACCTTCCTCCATTCACTGGAGGATGAGGTCGACCTCCAAACTGTATTAAAACGTATAGAATTTGGAGGAAGGTTTTAAAATTCGGGCCCTAGACTATATAAATAAATAAATTATAACCCATTTATTTTTATTAACTATTATTTGAAATTCGCAAATTATTTCCAGCTGATTAATAATATCGTCTACAAATGTTTCCTGCTTTTTTCTGAGCAGGTAGAAAATTTATGTGGACTTTTAATGTTCGAGTTTATATGGAAATTTTTTACGGAAACATATTTATCGTGAATACCTATAGTTGTTATTACAAGGACTAGATACGTTATAACCACATTGAAGTTGTTTTTTGTATTATTCAATCAAAATATATGAAATGAAGATAAGCATATATCATACCTTTTAACAAACACGAAATTAGAAATGAAAGTTTACTTTCACGTCATGTGCAATTATATGCACGTATGGAAACTTACGGGAACATATGTTTGTGAAAAGTTTCACACTATGTACATATACGACGTGGCACCGTTGTGTATATATATATTTAATTTTAAATTTAATTACAATGTAAAATGCATAGCGACTCATATAGTACCTAATCAAAATTCAATCAATTCTTTTTTATGCTTTAGCAATGTTTTGCAACTTTGAAACCCTAAAATTGCCCCATTAAAAAAGCAAACTAGAATTAGTGACCTTTTTTGTTTACTTTAAATATCTATCTATAAAAGAAAGAATGCCCTTATTTGCATGCTTATGTTTTTATTATATGATATTGTAGTATGTGTGTATATGCTCGATCAAATGAAATTGATGTATTGTATACATGTTCATACTTGTACTTATATTTCCTGAAGTTTGCAATTAATATATATTTTTAATACTATTTTCCGTTTTAATGTCTTTAATTAATCACTTTTTTTAACTATGAATATATAAAAATATAACTGATCACTCGAAAAATATACAATATATATTGATTGTTTGTAAACTGCAGTCATCGTATCGTCTATGTTACCCCTCCCAGTGTTTCGAAAATTACATTTCTTTATAGGGGTATTCTGTGAAATTCGGCACCTGTTACGGTCAGTTGATCCCGTTAGCGGGAGATTCGCATAATAGAATAATATTTAACATTGTTGTATAATGCAAGCATATATATCCATACAAAAAATGAAATTACATCAAAGTAGAAGTCGTATTGTGGATCGGAAACTACTGTATAGTTTCATATTTTATATCAATATTTTAAAATTAAGTAATTGAATAATAAATATTTTAACTCGCAGTAGATTCCTCCAGTTCGAAAGGTTTTGCATTCCACCCTATGTGTTTGGTTCATGTATTATATATATAATATTATTGCTAAGAAAAAGCGCACCATTTAATACGCTATTGACACTGTAAGGACGAAAAAGGGGAAAAATAGTCCAATGAGATTAATTAGAAAACTGTTTGTAATCTGTTTGAAGTTGGTTCGGTGTTATAGTGCGGAGTAATGAATGCATTGATTCCAAGGTGCAAAACGAAAACCAATGATAATGCAAATCCGTATGTAAATTGATCTTTCCTTTAAAGTGCAATTTCACGAAAACAATGTAATAACTATATTATTTACAATTTATTTTATAATATACATAATTTTACATTTGGGAAGTTACAATATCCCACCTATAATTTATTCATTAAAACAGAATTTTTTTATTTTGTTATTTTATTTTCTCGAAAGGCGTATTAAAAATGGCAAATAAGAAGCTGAATTTAAGGAATTATATTTGCATAAGTATAAATAAATATAAGAACCTGTTATGTGCAATATCAGCTGTATTTTATTGCAGAATAAGACTATTTGATTATTCTTTAAAGGTAATCTTACCCATAACATTTACTGAAAATTTTCAAGACAGAATTCTAAATAAGGCATCAAACTTTATTTATTTCGGAACTAAAATGCACTAAACTCTTGGCATGTAGACTAACTGAACGTTTTTTGCAGTTAGACGGGTATTAAAAAAACTAGTAGGTACTTTTTATACATCGTTTTTGATTTCCCACAAAATGTATTTTATCAAAACTCCTTGGAGACCCCGTTGATAATCAAGGATTACTGCATGTTTTAATATCAGACTTCGGCTGTTTTATTACATATTTAGAATCTAAGCAAAATTGAATCTATAAATTTTAAATGCATAACATTTTAATTTAAAAAATCCAAATTCCCACTATATCTATAAATCATAACATATAATTTGGTGTGACAGCTTTATAATTATGGATATGACAATTTAACTAAGAGAGATCATTTTTGAGTGGATTCATAATGAATAGTAAAAATAATATGTTTTGTGTTTGTAAACTTAAGCTAAATATATATAATTGACACGCATGCACACGCATCAATTGTATTTTATGTATAAATATAACTAATATTGTTAATAACGACTTACTTTTATTAAATTTATTTGATGAAAGTATTGTAACATATCAAAGCGGTTTATATAATATAACATTTTAATTTTAATTTCGTTTAAACGTGTATTTCAAGTTATTGCAACGCAGTTAAAAAGTTAGAAGATGAAAAGAAGGACACAACATTTTTTATAGAACTATTTCGTATATGTTAAATGTACCCTACCAGTAATAAGATATAGAGACACATGAGATATTTCGGAGTTAGCATTCTTTTCATTCATTTCTCCGAGGCGCATAGGTATATAATGTGATTATTATCGATTAGTTGGTTAGATATTTAAAATGAAAAGCTTCTTTTCCTCTGGACTAGATAAGTGCGCATGCAATGTTATAATATCACCTAGAAAACCTTTTTGCCAAATGTCTCATGACATATATCTTCAAAGCAATTATTAAGAATCTTGAAATTACAATTTAAAAAAACTTCTTGCGAAGTCATGGCGTTTTCATTAAACCAATTTTGTATTAACTTCATGAAAATAATGTACTATTATAATGCACAGCGTTGTAAAACGTAAAAGTTATTAAGTAAAATATAGATTATTGTATACGATATAGAAGAGTAACTTGAATTAATTATTAGTCTTTGATATACACAGTTATTTACGGTATATTTATTGCTTTGCTGTTTTAATATATATATATAACATAAAAATATATTTAAAAGTAATCGAAATTGGAAATTATTTCTGTTATACGTATTATTCGCTTTTTACGCAGATGTGAACAGTTTTTTAAAAATTATATTTTCCTCTTTAAAAGATTGTTAACTGCTCCCCTATTTTATTCACAGGAACCCTAATAATTTATGGTTTTTTATATTATATTTTTGTGAAATTTGAGAGACAGTTTACTACGTACATATATACGCATAGGATGTACAAAATGAAAAGACACCGAATTAGGAGAGAGCACCGAAAAATGATATTGATTTTTTCTTGATTATAGCGTACTATGAATTATATAGACTCATTTTCGTCTTGGGGATAGGAAGTGTATTTAAGTGAAATTTTATAAGCTATGCATTGTGGTAAGTATGATACTTTAATTATTTCCGTTGTTTGAAGCGAATTCGAAAATACATGCCATGTACACAGCTATGCTGCACTATGTCGACATGTCAACTATACGATGCATACACCATACACATCTCTGATGTGTCAAGAATAGTTTTCGTAGTATTCCTTTAAGATTTTCAAGTGGTCCCTTATCACCTGGTCACCCACCATCCGCCCTTTGACGCGCTCAACATGTAGAACACGAACGCCCTAGTTGAGTGGAACTGGTTCAAAGAGGGTGTCAAACTCGTGTCTACAACTTTCTCACCTCTGCTATAAGAGGTTCCTTTGGAGGTGCAATCTCTTGTGACAAGGTGTCTCTCTCGATGGCCTTAATGGTGAAACGAAACAAATAAGAGTGATAAATCACACACCTATCCGTAAAATACTAAACTGTAATGCATTATTATATATTGAACTAGTATCGATTACGGAGATCAGGCGTTATTGTTAGTTTTAAGCGTGTCTGTTTGTGGATTTATTGGAAAGAATCTCATTGTTCCGTTTAGGCGATTGCTATGTCCTTGGTACACAGCTATGCCAGTCTGACACTGAGCCTCAAAAGTTTGGAGGACAAAGTAAAGGAAGATGAGGTAAGACTATATTAATAATATTTGAGAATATGTAAAGGGGGCAAACTGAGTCCAGGCTCTGCCGGGATATAACTAAATCTTAATTAATTACTCGCCACAGACTTAAACTAATCAATCGATAATTTTCCCAATGCTGCAGCGCAAATCAGTTTGTCAAAGACAGGAGTATGTATCGGGGTTCGAACTTGCTGCATTCGGGGTTGTCTTTAGCGACTAATTAATTAAGAGCCTATACATCCTGGTAAAGTGTGAAAGCAGTTTATCCTGTACATTATTCATTGGGAGTGTAAGTCACTCATTATATATATATATAATCATTTGGGAAGATTTGAAGTTTCTAAATGTTTTTTGAAGAAGTAGACATAATTAGAAGTTATAATTACAATAAGGAGGCTAACATTGTCTTACATTAATAACTCTTATTCAATATCTATTCTTTGTTGTTTTAGATTAACAAATTTATCTTAATTTTTATAATAAATGGTTAATTATGAATATTGTAAAATAATTGAAAGATTTGTTTGTATCAGCATGAAAAGTAGGTCGTGAAATAATGGAACATTATTTATAATTAATGTAAAACACGATAAATCTACTATTGTATCGATTTTAAATGGCTCAAACGTAAAAATATTGAGGTCCATATAAAATTGACGCATACGATATCTAAATTTGAAAAATATTAGAAATATTGATTAATTCTAAGTTATAATATCAAACATTTTAAAAATATTTTTATTATCATTTTTATAGTGATACATTTTTAGTGTGTCCAAGCCCACCAAACGCGACGCGCCAGAAGGCCCATGGCTTTCGTCGCGCCTCGTCGGGCTCGGTGTAGAGTCTAATTAGCAAACTTTATCGATTTTGTTAAAATTACCAATGTAATAGAATAAGTATTTTTGAATATATCTCCTCTATAATTTTCAATTATATATACTTTCAAAAGTAAACATGGAACATATTAAAAAGCAACATCTTCTTGAAATGTAGCATTACTACATTACTGCAAATATTTTATGTATTAGTTAATTATTAACGTTTGCTATTCTACATTTTCTACAAATTAATTTTTGTATCTTTTTCTTTTTAACTTTTAAATTGATAGTATCCACCAATTTGTGTACCTAAGTCTACATATATTTATTGGGACAATGGCTAATTTTATATTTTTAATATATTCATGAAAATGAGACTCAATAAAATCTTATTCCAACATTATTTTCGAACAAATGACATCTAAAGTGAACTAATGCGTGACAATGTAAATTGCTTGAAAATAACATTAGTACCTAATTAAAACTTACATTTGCTAATAAGCATATTTTTTACCCTCACTCCTTTAAAAGGAATGTATTTATTAAATATATTTATCCATAACGTATGGTAACTTTATATATATCTAAAGTTTACGATACTCAAAATGTTATTAATAACCTAATAAAACCTATAAATGAATATTTTTTAATATTTCAAGCAAGTTAGATACAATGAAAATCGCAATGTCTGGATAGGTTTGATCATATGTTAATATTTTGTACATAATCCTCGGCTTATTAGTTATAATTTTGAGCTGTTTTTAATGAAATTATGTAAAAAAACTTGAGTATTTTTAGCTAAGTAATTATTGTGCAATATATAATAAATACGAATATTTATATGTACATAAATTAATGAAGTAATTAGGAGAAAATTCGATTTTTTTCGGAGCATTAAGTGTTATACGTCTTGACAGATATTCCACTCTAATTCTAGAATGTTCGCAATCCTTTAACAGAACATTTGTAGTTCACGGTATTCCAAAACGAATACTATTTTTAGGGCTGCTTTATGCACATGTTACAGCCAGTACGATAAGTATGATTCTTATGGAAACTATGCGTGTTGAACATATATAGTAACTATGACCTATAACTCTGCTATCTTTTGATTTTTGAGTCAATTTGAGTTCAATTCGCTGGTTAGTACCGGACTGAAATTTCACAAATACTTCAACTTGATGAAGAGCTCTCTTTAAGATTCAGCTGTCAAAGGTCAACCACCGATATTTTTTGCGTTTAATAGTGTATAGGTGGTGGTAGTGGGGGTGGTTTGGTATCCTGTCTTGCGAATTTGTAAATTTTTCGATTTAAGTGCTGAGTACTTGATCGAAAAATGAACCAATATTGAGAGGTTATTAAATACATATTTAATTCTAAATATTTTGACCCGTTATAAAATGAAAATTATAGTTTATATTTGTTAAGTTAAGCACGCTTAGTCATTGTAAAAAATATTTTTACTCCTAAAGATCCATGGAGTTAACTCAAATTTCTAAATAGCAGTTATTTGTTCACTTTTTGATGAACATTTTTTTTGTAAACATTTATTTAACCCCAAAGATATTTAACTCATTACTCTTAATAATAATACACCAATAATATAGATATAGATTCATTCCTACTCATTTAAATATATACATTAAGATTCTTAAAAGTGCTTTCTAAGTATATAATATTCCTAATGTTATTTGTCGTATGTATATGCTATTTTAAAGAATTGGATAATTTTACGTATATGTGCTACAGTAAATTGTGGTCAATAAATACATTTAAAATTGTTTTATTAATGCGAGGTCGGAGATACTTTTCAAATTACAACAACATTTTCATCGATTAAATCTTTTAGAACGTAATATCTCAAATCGTGTAAATGCAAATTGTTCTGGTGATCTTCATAAATACTAAAATATAACTATTTATGAAATATTCTTTTTTGTACGAATAAAATACGAGTTATTTCAATAATGAAAATACGATTTTCTAAAATTATCAGATAAATGGTCATATTTGCCCTATTTATGGTATTTGAACACAAACATACACACATATGTGTGGACTTTAATCAGAATTCCATTCTACATAATTTTAGGAACGTTTGACAGAAGATTTTGAAAGGCCCCCAGTATCGAAAGAAATTGACGGTTTCTATGCTTGGGTCATCGTAGCCGCCTCTTTTATTGGACATGTAATCACATATGGGATCGCCTGGACTGTGGGTATCTTCTATGTCCTCTTCCTAGCCGAGTTTCGTCAGAGTCCGGTGATTACATCATGGGTGGGAACCATCAACAGTGCTTGTACCTATCTTGGAGGTGAGTGAATGATATCAACTTCATGCCCTGCTTTCCTGCACTACAGAATACAGTGTATATTGTGTATTTGGTCTCGGGTTTGAACCCTGGTGTACGAGTATAGCCAGACTTCCGTACTTTCCTGAAATCCTTCTAAAAACGATGCTATTTCTAAGATCACGGATCTACTCTACCAACATTTTAGGGTTCCATCAGGACTCATGCTATTGCTCATGCATATGTTACCGGCAATATACTGAATCAGGCAGTATCTAAGACGCCTAGGCAATGCTAAAGATTGCCTAATACACCCGGAAAAGGGTTGACTAGGTACTGAAAAATAATTGGTAGGTTGCCTAGTTAAACCGATGGCGTGCTTGAAGTAAGGGACCAGGCAGTATTTACTCTACCGGTTTGTTTTCAATTAAAAAAAACGACTTCCTAATGAAACGAAATATCGTTCAAACAAATACTAATACAGTTTACTTATTGAAACAATTTTAAATACAACAGCACCATAGGTACTATTACAGATTCGGTCAGTTTTTTAAACATCGACAACGTTTATTTGTAGATTCAATTTTTGCAAAAGCATTTGAAGAATCTTTGAAGAATCTGCACTCGAATCCTCACATTAAGTTACTTCTTTGTCACGTGAAACATCATCCAACTTTAGAAACAGCATTTTACAAAGACCAAATCGAATGCGCATATGTAAAGCTGTTTTAGAAGGGGGCCATGTTAGGGGCCAAGCTTGAAAGGACCACCATCTTTTTTGCAAATAATTACTGCTTTAATACTCGGGAGGTCACTAGCACGTCTCCGATCTACTTAAGAAATAGGCTCCATCACGGAATCCTCAAATTCTGCTGGCTTATAGCGCCTTAGGGAAGCAAACTTCATCTTTTCGGTCTGGTGTACTTGTTCCAGTCTTTCTGCTTTGCCTTCAGCGTTAAAGCCGCTACAGAGAGTGTTTTTGAAATCAGAACAAACAAACTATCTGTTCGCTTACTTCAGGCAATCTACCGAATTCATCAGTATAGTCAGAACATTGCCGAGTGTATTAGGCAATCTATAAATAATCGAAGCGTTTTATGCTATTGACTGTCTGACTGAGTAAATTGCCGGTAACATGTTTATATGGCTAAAAATGTATTTTTTACAAAGATAAATTTTCACTCAATAAACACATTGATAGTCCGAATTATTGACTAATCTATTATTATAATTCATAAATTTTTTGTCCCAAAAAAATACATTACGCAAGTGAAACAGTCTTGTTATAATGCATTATTTTTAAACGGATATAGTCAAATTGTTGCTCGCAACTTTATCTTTGATATTAAGTAAAATGCCAAAGCTGCATATGGCTGTTCAAAATGGCAAGATGCATATAATATACTACTGAAAATAAAGTGTTAGTCAAAAGTAGTATATATAACACATGTTTTTAAATCAATTATACAACTTTCATCATAAAATTTTTGAATTTTTAAAGGTGGAATAATGTATTAAACTCGACACATTCAGCAAAATTAAGAGTGGCGTCTCTTGCCATACTTCCTATGTATGTGGTACGAGTAGGTACATTACAGGCTTATAAATACAACGGAAAAATAAAAAATGAAAATGAAATACATAGTTATACAATAATATGTGATTAATTATTAATTTTTATATATAAATAAATATGAATAAATCAGCAATAGAATATTCAATCTTATAGCATCTATTTAATATAGAACGTAAAATACGTTTATTTTAATGTTTATATTACAGACTTAATGTGTTCACAAATATGATTATAAGTACATGTGATAGAATTACTAATTACTGCAGTCAAATTAACATGCTTTATTATAATTGTATTTCAATTAATATAATAATAAAAATAGCACAACAATTACTCCGAGTGAGTGTTCGGTTCCATGATGCCAAGGATTTTTTGTCACTGAAAGTAGACAGAATAATTGCCTATCTTGAAAACTTCCTCTTTTAATATATGAAATATCAACACAAAACATTTTCCTTGCGTTAATATATTTTTAATATTTGACAAAAAAAGATTATATACGCTTATTATAATTATATGGTATCCGAGTAAATATTATACTGAATAGTTATAATTGTTAATATATATCTAAAGGTATATTTTCCACTTTCTAGGTCCAATTAGTAGTGCATTAGCTGGAAAATTGGGAGGAAGGACGATCATAACTTTGGGATGTTTAATCTCATCAGCTGGCTTGATTATGTCAGCCTTCGCTAGAAATATCTACTTTCTGATGTTCTCATTCAGTATCGTCACAGGTAACATAAACTCCTTTATACATCTAATATCATTCTTAATTATAAGTATAACAAATTGTTTCGCGGACAATGTAAATCTACAATATGCATATATATTTATAATGTATTTAAACAAATCCCTTTATCCCTCGAAGCTATGCTCAAAAATTTACATTTAGTCAAATAATTACAAATTAAACTTATTGATATAAAATAGATCTATTCTTTTAACATATAATACTTTTTTTTCTTGCTTTTAAAATTACTTCAAAACACTATTCTTCGTTAAACATAAGAAAATTGGCCTATTTAAAAAATATTTGATGTTAATATTGTATTCATTTAATTGCACTACTTAAAATATGTAAGTAGTACGGTCTATAATATTTTATATTTTCAATATTTCAATATTTCGATAGTAAAATTCTAATATTAAATATATTATTAAATATTAAATTAAAATACCGTATTTTTACTATCCTCTTTCGAAAAAAATTCAATATTTAAGACTGAAGAATTATAATATTATTAAAAAATAATACAAAGAAAATCTGATTAGTACTAAATTAATCTAAACATTTCATTTAATTCTAGAATTTTGATTGGGTTTGATGTGTCTATTTACTTCACTTTGTTCTAATACCGCCCATTTTACAACATGCAGGTCTTGGACTGGGAATAGCCTACGTTCCTATTGTTACCACCGTCGGCTGCTACTTCGACAAGTACAGAAATGCCGCGATTGGCATCGCCGTTGCCGGCATTGGATTCGGCACATTCATCTATCCAACTCTCATCAATACTCTTGTGGAAGCCTACACCTGGCGTGGCGCCTTCATCTTCCTAAGTGGCCTCAACCTCCATCTGATCATCATCGCTTGCATCATGCGCGATCCTGCTCCGCCACCACAGAATCCAAAGGAGGTAGCTGAGGGACCCGCTTCTGAAAACATTGAAATGGTCGGTGTAATAGAGAATTGTGAGTCTATCGAAGACATGGAATCTAACCACACAAATCCCACGGGCCACTTGAAGCCCTCCTTAATTGAGACCTTACAACTCGACAGTTTTACGAATCCCTACTTTTTAGTTCTCCTTGTCAGCAATTTCTTCTCCGTATTCGGCCTGTCAATTGTCTACATTCATCTTAACAGCTATGCCGAAACTCTCCTGTTTACGCAGGAGCAGAGCTCGATGCTACTCTCAGTGATTGGAATGGCCAATCTGATTGGTCGGATATTCTTCGGATTCATTGGGCAACACCCCAAGGTGAACCCAATGGGAATGTACTCTATATCATTCATAATCATGGGGGGTGTCACCCTGTTATGCCCTTTGATGAGAAAGTATTGGTCTTTGATGACGTTCTCCATTCTTTTTGGCTTCCTCTCAGCGCCACTGGGAACCATTATGGCGGAAATGATTATCGCAATTATCGGAGTTGAGAGACTGGCGACTGCCTTCGGCTACCAGTTAGCAGCTCAGGCTATCGGCTTTCTGATTGGAGCACCAATTGCAGGCGAGTAACCAATCAAATTTCGAATTAGTGATTTTGAAAATTAATAGTTTATATTTTCTGTCTCTTCTTCAAAATTTCTTGCGACTTATTTGATATACGTAACAATAAAGGTAAATATTAATTAATCAATAATTCACAAATAAATGTCTCTACTTTAATATGATTTTAAAATATATACCTATAGAACCGATAACATATTGACGTAGACACTTTTATATCTTAAAGGAATATATTTTTTAACCTTAATATATATTTAAAGGCAATATATCTCGCCAGAAATGAACGCATTTTTGTTTAAGTATGAAAACAAATCATCCAATAAAAAGTTAGCATTTACCTACTGTAAAAATCACGTAATTCTGAATTGAAACAATTGGAATTCATTGGATTTAATTTAATAAAAGTTAGTAGCGAATCAGAATAATTTATATAACATTAGAAGGATATAAAAATTGCAAACTGATTCATTTGTAGTGAACTATTCACAAATACAATCCAGAAAATCGCTCCTATTTATGCACTAAACAAGTGGTATTTAATTTGAGGACATAGATTCATTCCTCCAGTTAGATTTCTCTGCTTAATTTATAATCCCAAGAGCCAGTACTAGCTTGTTCTTCTTGTTGCTCATATTTGTATAGTGGAATTATCGATTTTGTATATTGCACCATATCTAGATCAGTATGCCATGTTAGTGAATGCCCGAACTGTGAAAACAAAAAAACAAACAAAATAGCTGTTTTCTCAAAATTGCATGTACAAATTATTAACTCTGGTACATAAAAATTAGTTATATCTTCGTTATTAAAAAAAATCGTTTACTGGCAGAATTTCCCAATTCTGGCGTCGTGTATCAAGAAGATGTGTTTAGATCAGATAAAGTATTACATTAGCAATTCTTTCTTACTCATCGTTTGCATTGGAGAGTATTGGGAGAGAAATAGTTGTAGAGAGAGAGAGCAAGGAAACAGGAGAATTAAGAAATATTTTTAGTAAGACGACCAGATCATGTAGAATAAAGTACCTAGTGATCAAATTGCTATCTCTCAAAACAATAGAAACAAAATTAGGACAAATCGAACACAGTATTGATTTTGTGCAAATTTAGTTTCCAATTTTAATGTAAAACACTAAAATGGGAAGTTAGTCGTCTGGTCATTTATTACATTATCGTGTGAAGCACACTGTCTACTTGCAGTCATCCAGGATTTTTTCGGTAATTTAATCGAAAGTTCAGTGTAGTTCATATTCTATGGGTAGCTATAAACTGTTCTCCTCAATTGATCATATATGTTAATATAGCCGATTAATTAATCATTTATGATTGCAAAATTTCTAATAATTGCGTGGACTATGACCTTTTTAAGACTAGAATGGAAGGCTTATTATATTTTGTAAGAGGAAGTACTTCTAAATCATGCACAGATATGAGCATGTTTGGAATTTGCTGTTCTTTTTATTATATTCTATTTCATTTAATATTACGTACTATTACAGGTTCTGTTCTTGAAATGTCTGGGACGTACAACACCTCCTTCTTCTTAGCCGGTGGAGGCGTCATAATCGGAGGTGCTCTCATTCTTATTCCCTGGAATCGTATTAATACAGACATAGATGAAGAAGATTATGAATAACAAGGGGGGGATGCTGGGTTTCTGGATTTGTGCCTTTAGACGTATAATGCGTAATATTGACTATCACATGTACATATCTATATATTGGAATTTTTATTTTAAGCATACACGTAATTTTGTAACATTTCCTATATAGTTCTCTCCATTATATAAACACTTGCATTATACGTATAATTTATACATTTTGTCTTCAGTACACGTATATCTATACCTATAAGAAATACTGCGATATATATTCTTCTAAATTTGATATTAATGTACCATCTTATGATTTTAAAGACTATTAAATACTCATTTTTATATACATTTATCTTGTATTATCAAGTATTCATGCAGTATTTATGTATTTATGTATCTATAAATATAGGTAATATACACACTACAATAATATTAATAATATAAGTTATGTTCTTATATAGCGCCAACATTTATTACAATAGAGGATGTCGGAAGCGCTGAGTAAGGGTCGATCACCGAAGATGTGTGTTTTTAATTTGATTTTAAATATAGTAATATTACTAGCGAGTCCTCGATTACTAATTAGTATATATATAGAATTATTAAGGAATCCCAAATGTTTGGAGCAGCAAAAGAAAAATGTCAATAATTCGATGTTCGTATAGTGAGAAATTCTATAATGTTGAATGGAGATGAATGGAACTCCAGATGAATGTATCGTCCAAGTAAGTAGGTGCATCGTCATAGAGGATTTTGTGTACAAGAACTTTGAATTTTATTCTTTGTTCGACAGGTAGCCAGTGGAGTTTCTTAAAAAAACGTGATGATGGTGTTTTCTAGGGAGCCGAAATAGCCAGACGTGCAACTGCATTTTGGATTTGTTGTTGCCTTTTAATGTATTTCTTGAGTAGGTCAATACAAATGAAATTAGATAAATTAATTCTATAGATGAGATTAACACTTGCATTAAAGTTTTCAGGGAATCACGGTGTTACTTACTGAAGAAGCTGTTTGAATCCGAAGCAGCAAAATTTAAAGACATGAAATATGAGACCTGTAGATAACGTCAAGGTTTCGAGCTTATCTGATATGTAATGCGTCTATATTGTATAGCTTTAATCCGTCCAAATTACTAAAACTAAGAAATACAGAAACATATAAATATAAACAACATAAATAGTTATTTAATTAACCCGAGACTAATTATTTGTAAATTTTAATCTATACACGTATATGCAAACTAGTAGTAGCATTTTTGAAAATCGATAATCGTTATTTTGGCAGGAAAACTCAATAAAAATGCAGCTCGATAGCTGATACCCTAAAGTAAGAAGCATTTACTTTTTTTACTTTTTATGTTCAAAAGTATTGATTAGAGCTAAATAAACTGGTATCGCTTACATCATATGGAATTGGGGATAGGTTAAATCAACTGTTAATAAAACATATGTATACATATATGTGTGTTTATGTACAAATTTCCTAAATATCCGGATTTTGTAAATATATATATTGTTAGCTAGTTATGTAATCATTTGCGGTAGCAGACTCGATGCCTTTTGTGACTCTAGTTCCCAAGCGCGTCATCTCTCATTTATGTAATATTTATACGCACATTATGAATGTATGTATAATCCTTTTGCATTGGTACAATATATTTTGTTATTGCCCTAGAGCTCGTGGGCAATATAAATTACACAAAAAAGGTTGCCTTTATTATATCTATAAAGCAAAAAGTAAATTTTTTTATACAATATACATATATAAAGTATATTATATTATCATAATTAATAGGATCAATTAATATAAATGCAGTTTAATTGATAAAAATCAAAGAAAAAAAAATATTTTTAACATGTGCGTAGATTGTATTTTTAAAAAGGTGTATTTATAAATAAAATTGTATGTGTAATAAAAAATTATAATTATTGTATATTATGGATTGAAAAAACCACTTAAATTTAAAATAAATATATTTTTAATAGGTTATATTATTACTATTATTATTATTATATTATTACTATTAAAAATATATTTATTTTAAATTTAAGTGGTTTTTTCAATCCATATCTATACAGTGTTTAGTACTGTTTTATT
>JAYRBW010112069.1:0-18025 GCA_036023295.1 Invenusta paracnida
AATAGTCAATTTACAAATAGTCACCATCAATTGCACTAATTTCATGGAGGTCGTCCCTGAAGCGTTGCAATTCACGTGGTAATTTGACCCTCGTCATCTTTTGGGTCATACATTTCTCCGTCAGTATCCTATATGGAATAATTTTTCTGATAGATTCAACTCGTCTGCAATAATGCGGATAGATCATATTGAATTGACATTATCTATTAAGTCAGTTATTTGCCGAATGTTTTTATCTGTGCATACGGTAGATGGTCGTCCAGATCCTGCTTGCCTTTCTCTTGGCGCTTTCTCTATCATCATCATTGAACTCCTTTGCTATTATTTGAATTCTTCGTAGACTTTTCACATTATCTTCGCCCCATGCATTTAGGTACTAAATATTCACGGATATCAACAGATGATACATTATTTTTGCAAAGGTTGCAATAAAATAATTTACACATTCCACTTTGTGATCCATTCTTTATTTTGCACATGGTAAATTATAAACCTAATAAAGCACCTACTGTTTACTGATTTCTATATATATATTTTTTTTAATATTTAAATTATTTTTGAATATAATAGTTGAATATCTATAACCAATGATAACCAATGAATAACCAATGATTTTCCATAGACGTTTAATGAATATACTATAAAATCAATTTGTATGATATAAAAACGCCGATTTTTTCGACACTCCTCTATATTATAATAATTCGGATAAAGTTAAATATTATTTATTTATTATTAGTCATTATTTACGCATCAATATACTAAAATAATTATTTTGTCTTAACATCTTCATAGATAAACAATGTAAGCATATTAGCATTAAGAATTATAGAATATTTATTACCGAATACTACTTCATACTTTAGACCTTCAATATACCACAGATTTAAAAAAAATGGTTAACCACTGGGTGGTATGGCTTTCAAATATTTTTAATGTTTAGGAATCATTTAGTACTATCAATATATTCTATTTATATTTTTATCCATGATAAGATAAATAATAATAGTAAAACATATTTTCGCGATTTTTGTTCATTATACATATACATATGTATAAATTATAATCATAAAAATAGCTATTATGATTATGGTATTTACTCTGCCAAGTTGAATTGCTAAGGAGTTTGTAATATTCAGGAGTTCATTAAAAAACTCATGCGACATTATATGTGTCTATAAAAATACCGGTATGAATCTGGCACTCTGGGCACTATAGTGCTCCCTTTTACTGATCTCAAAATAATGTCCACTACAAGGGACAAATTGTTATCTTACGCATGATCATTATGTTTACCGAATTAGCTTGACAATTATAATAACACATGTTTGAGCTTGGAACCATTAATTAGACTGCTGCGATAAATGTGACCTGTATTTTTTTTAAATAATAATATACTCCACCTGTCACGCCTAAAATTACAGTTTTTAATGCAATTTGTATCATAGATTATCATAAAATGTATGGAACTGTTATAGCGCATTGGTTCCATTGTACAAATATCGGTTGTATTATTAAATTATTTTTGTGTTTCTTATGAACTAATAGTTATACCTAATATTTTGAAAACATCATACATGTTGACCTTTTAATATAACACTGCTTTACTCTATCATTTTTAATGATGCTGGAGGGCAATACACCCTACAGTTTATTTGGGGTTAATAAATATAGATTACAAATAATTTACTCAAATAAACTATTTACTTAGATATTGATTATTTTTTACATTATTAGTAATTAGTCAATATTTTCTAGGTTTTACTGAGTGAAAACTACATTACAAGTTGACTGCTCAAAAAAATGTTTATATAGCTACTGTTTACGTTATAAATAACATTAACGTAAGCATTATATTAATACTATTGATTTTTCTAAATAGAGATCATATTTCTTTCTCTTTTATTCTTTTGAAAGGAAAAATGGAATTGTAGGAAGTGATATTCCACGTGATATTATGACTATATCCACTTATATGCATATATATAATATATTGTTTATGTGCACTTTGTACAATCGTTATTTTAATACTGTCCTTAGTAGTTTAGGGGAGTATGCTATTTTTCTCGGAATCATTTATTTGAAACTTTTACAAAAAAAGTGTTCATGTCATGCGGATTTATATTCTTAATTTGTACCTCTCCGCATATTATATATTTTAACATCCACTTAACAAGTACTATACAACTATATCTTCGTGTATATACTATAAAATCACTGTCTATTATATCTTTAGAAACAGGAACTATCCCGCATTGTCAACATAATATTTATTTTATGTTTATATGTAACTAATTCAAGTTTATTATGAATAATATATTTTATTTCGATACCACTTACGCAATCGGATGTTTCTTATTTCCACAATTATATTATACATTATTAATTTGACGCAACTGTATGTAAAGTGTACTGTCTGTCTCACGTCGAATGCAGATCGAACAAATATTTCCCCCAAGTATTCTTTATTAGATTATATCATAGAGACATAGCCATCTTGATTGAATTATTAGGATAAAGGTTTTTTTATCTCTTTACATTCCCATAAATATAACTGCAATAATACACCCAGTATACATACAAAGGTTTGTATAGACGAAGTGAAAATCATTTTTGCAGATTCTAGTCTCTGACAGTCCTTTGAAGAAACTCATTCGTGCTGTCGTGATCTGATACTATCCGCTGCATATAATAATAGTAAATCTAAAATAATATTTAACTGCAATCGATAAATTGATTGATCCAAAGGGTGGGGGACTAAAGGATCGTATTTGTATACTGGATATATTTCCTTGTGTCTTACTGAGTGGAATAAGAAAACTTCCTCCATAAGCAAAATTTCCTCGATAAATCGGTCCTATTATTTTCCAAACCTCTATAGTTGAGAGGAGATTATTTTGTCCAGACGTTAATTTTCTCCAAGTCTAGAAATTATTCTATATCGGCCAATTTCTTACGACTTTCTTGTATTGGTATTATCTGCGAAAATTATCAGCTTCCGCACAATGTTGCACTCAGCATTTAGGGCCTAAAATCCACTTCTTATGCAAAATTGGTAGTTTAGCATGCGTTATTTTTCTAACAATAAAATCTTATAATTTGCCTCTTTCACTATAATTACTATGTAAAACGTAGTTCAATATTTATTTTCTGTATTCAATTTCTGATCTTATAATATAATATCAGTTTACTGTATGTTACATCCATAACTCATTTTATTCACCACTTGACTAGTATTTAAATTATTCTAGTATTCTTTAAAATAACGTTATTTGTACGTGAGCACATATTGATAATATAATTGATTACATCAAATATAGTACAATATATATAACCAGAATTGATAGAGACATATTTCGTGTATTGCAATACACAACTTCAGGTATTGTAAATTAATATTAAATTAAACAGGCATTTATAGAAGTAATAAATAGAGCTTATAGTTATTATTATAGTTAGGCATAGGTGTACATGAATTATGTAAGTACAATTATAATATTTATACATTTGTAAGTCAAATGAACTGTCATAATTTAAAGCTCGGTTCAGAGATAATTACATCTATTAATATGTACAGCCTCTTTAATAGATATTTCTATAGCTGAAATAGCGTGATCTAATATATTAAAATCAGAATAAATACAAAAGCAGGAACATTTTAATCTGTGAGAGAGATGGCTTAGTTAAAATCATATTTGTTATGTTCAGAAATAAGTAGGGAATTGCATAAGTACAATAGGGAATAAGTGCAGTTTAGTTTTACCTATATAATGACCACGTCCTGTTCACAGAATAAGTAAAATTATAGAGAACAATGAATGCGATCTTTAAGGGTGAAACAATTGCTGGCATATTTAAAAACAATCCTAATGTGAAGATTTAAGCTAGTGCAATATTTCTTTTTAAATTTTAATTAAAATAATTCTGATAAATTGAAAAGTCAATTCTCACCAAAAATAAACCTTTAAGGACTAATTTCTATTGTAAATTTAATATTAGTATACTGAGAATTGAAAAAATTAAAAAATCATTATATTAATTTCCTCAAAGCAGCATTACATTTTTTAATGTTTGGTTACGCTAGTTAACGGGAAAATTCAAATTAATGTTTATTCTAAGTCTACTAATACAGACCTCGTGTTAAACTTTGTCTTGTTGTTCTAACTCCTGGAAGGAAAGTGTGGTAGTGTATTTAATTAATCGCACTTTTCGTATTTACTCGAGGAAATTATTTCTTTTGGATATCGTTAAATAACAAAGTCTTTTTAAAACTAATGGCTATTCTTCAATTTTGTTGTGGTCATATACTCGGCTTTTCTTAAATAAAATGTTTTTAATAGTGTTTCAATCATAGATATTGTACCATATGAACATCTTTGATGTTTTATGTATAATACAATATTTGTGGTCTCAATAAATAATGATTATCTAATTTTCTTATTCTTCTGTATTGTGACTTATTTATTTATCAAAATTATTTCAACTAAAAGTTTTTAAAATATTGTTCGCTTAAATCTTCCCATTCGCGTTGTTTTTAAATCGTTTAATGTTAGCAATTATTTTTTGTTTCAGATCGTATTTATTGTTTTCTAATGTCCTAATGTTGTTTATAATTTTACTTGACCTATGAACAGGGCGTATTGTTATATAGATAATACTAAACTGACTTGTTTCTGAATATAACAAACATGATTCTAACTCGGCCATCTCTTCCCAACATGTT
The DNA here is from genome assembly GCA_036023295.1 of Invenusta paracnida. Taxonomy (NCBI): domain Eukaryota; kingdom Metazoa; phylum Platyhelminthes; order Proseriata; family Coelogynoporidae; genus Invenusta; species Invenusta paracnida. The sequence continues at coordinate 4,724 of JAYRBW010112069.1, forward strand.
CGTGCACTTCTAATTATTATGATTTTAATATATTAGATCATGCCAATTCAGCTATATGTGTATCTATTAAAGAGGCTCTACATATTAATCAATGAAATTCGTATCATCACAAAACTTGTATTTTTGGGTAATTCATTTGTCTTACCAGATGTTATTGTACTCACATAATTTACCATGCCTGATCGAGAATGTGTATTGCAATACACGAAACATGTCTCTATCAATTCTGGTTTTATTTTTTATGGTTATGCAAAACTCAATCAACTCGTCAATATTACAATATTAAGTCTGATTTTTCATTGTTTTCTTATTTAATTTCTTAAAAATTAGTGATACTATATTAGAAAATATATTTATAATTGTTTCTATTTGAATAGCTGTGCTTTTTTCATTTTAAAATACATGATATAATGTTGTGAGATATTAGTCGTGCAACTAGTGTGTGTAAATAGTAATAGTAAACTTATTATTAAATAATTTTGCTAGCAATTTACAGCTGAGATCATTCATAAATCGTTCCTGCTCTCCCTTCCAATATTTTTTATTCTATAATTTTACTATAGTCTTCCGTTTTTCTCTACCGTAGAATTACTACAAAAATAACTAATCTAGTATTCAAGATACCTGTGCATGAAACTTGATTAATCGATAGCATTGGTTGTCATAACGTTTATACTTTTCAGGGCTGCTCGAAAGAACTTGATCAGTTCTTACAGAACAACATTCCCATTATTTGTGGAGTACTTCTTGGTATCGCCATTGTAGAGGTGGGTTCTCTTAGACTAAACTGACTGTATTTTACTTTATCTCAAATACTTTTTTGTTGTATTTGTTAATACTATATAGCATAGTTTAAAATGTTTGTTTCCTGAATGTTTCATAAAAAAACACTTGCTAATATGTAGATAATTTAAATTTATCAGTTTTTATTGTTCTTTTTCTAAATTTTGCATGTTTAAAAATTATTTTAATATACTTCTTCAACAAAACAAACGCGAGAATAAATTAAATATTTTACATATAAAACAATCTATTTCCAAAAATGTGTCGAAAACCATCCAGCAAAAAATGTCAAGTAGTAGAACAATGTGATGTTTTCATTTAGCTCTCTTGCGCTATTATAACATGTTTGTTATGGAATGTTGAAGTGATTAATGTTTAGTAAATATATTATATGGCTTGTTATTCACTTATCTATTGTTTGGGTGCTATTTATATAACAGGATTCATAGTCCACGTTTAAATGTATTCCTCAAATAGTATACCTATAATAATAATAAAATCCTACAAACTATAAGTTTGTATTGTAAACATACTATTATTGAAGATTACAAATCCACCAATATTTAGATATATACATTCGATTATATCCTGTAAAAATGTTTAATTATTTATTTTTATTATTTATAAAAAAGATAATATTGTTATTATAAGTCATTATATTATATAGCAATCATTAAAAATGTTATAGCCAAATAATATACGTATTGTACATAGACTAGTCGATCTAGCTTTAAAATCGACTGAACCCGGAACTAATTGCAACAAAAATAATATTGTTATATATCGATAAAAATCAATTCATAATAACTTTGTTTTATGAACATTTTCTGTTTGTCTATATTAAAAAATAGGAACGATTCTATGATATTTAGTTATTTTTGCCAAAATTTCAGGACAATTCACATTTTGAAGAAAATAAATATATTCCTCAAAATGTTTAATAATATGGTGGATATCATTTTATTCTTTCAGTTAAGTGTTTTCTACTTATTAAAAGCAAAATTTGATGTATAGCTCAAACTATTTATCTTTGTTATATATTTGATGATCATTCGAGTGTTTCTAGGGAATAAATAGTATGATATATCATATATATATAATTTTGCTTTTAATAATTAAAAAACACGTAACTGAGCACATTGATACCTATTTTGTTATTAAAAATATTACGAATGCATTTATTTTTTTCAAAATGTGCATTTTGGTGAACTTTTGATCAAAGTAACTAAAAATCACAGAATCGCTCCTATTATTTAATATGGACAAATAGAAAATTCTTTTAAACATAAAGTTGTTATAAATTGGTTTTTATTGATTTTTAATCTTCTACATAAAATTTGCTATCGATAAATACTAATTTTATTTTTGTTTCAATTAGTTTCGGGTTAAAAGTTAAATCGACTAGTCTAATATTTAATTTCTATTATTTTAATTAGTCATATTTATTGTAAATTACATCTTTATTTGACACTATCACTATATATTGTATATAAATATAAAGCTTGATAATTTACCCTTTCACCATTCTCTCTCTCCTTCAAGCTCTTCGGTCTGATATTTTCAATGGCCCTCTGCTGTGGAATTGGGCCGCGTCAGTACTACTCCGACGTGCCCATGGCCTAGTCGGATCGCAATTGAAGGTCCCTCTTCATGTGCTGTACAAAGCCATACAACCCTCTCTCCTCTTTCCATCATTTAACCAAGTCATTTTCACTGGCTCATTATTCATACAGACTCTTTTTTCGCTATCCAATATCCTATTTGTCGTTTTATTCAGTTACTATAATAATATATTATTAATCAGATAACAATCACACATTTCTAATCGTTATGTATTTCGCCATTCTAACTTAGTAGTTTATCTTGTAATTAAGTATATTTCTGTAACTATACAACTTAAATTATGAAACTGGAGCAAATGCGATTAATCCCTAAGCTTCGTTTAAACTAAAACAATTCTATCATGCTACTATTATTAAATATAAATTTAAATATTGATCGTAATTATCCCAGACATTAGATCCCACTTGTCGTATCGCTACTGTTGTCCACACTGAAACTGTTCTGCTATTATTCAAATCACCATACATGATATTACTATGATATCTATATGTACAACTTCCAACTTTTCATTTCGCATGAGTTATTTTTGCCACAGCTAACAAAATAGATGCACAAATTTACTATTAACTTGTTATCTGTTTATGCCAACCACCCTATATTTATTTTACTGTCATATATTACGCATTCATCATGTCATATGCTATTTAGAACTACTAATAGTGTTATTTAATAATACTGTCGTTATATTCATCATGTAATATACTATTTAGAATTACTAATACTATTACAATAATTAAAAATTCTACTATCCCTTACTACCTCTTTGTCTAAATACGTCGAGTATCGGCTTATACTACTACAATATCATATTGTTTTATACATTTATTTTCTGTTGATCACACCAATTATTGCATGCTTTGTACATTGTTCGTCCGTTTAACACAGCCCATTCCCTTGCTCTATCGATGAATACAGCATACCAACAGACCAAGTTGCCATGTATTCTCTCATATATACAACTTAAGGACTGTATTTTGCGTTTAGGTAATTTTACCACAGTTATGATTCCATTTTAATTTTTCCTAGTCGTTAACTTTTCACCCAATAAATTATTGTATTTACTTTTATTTTTCTCCCTTTTCCCCAATATTGCAAAATCTTTGCCTCGTCCTTTATTTAAGTCTGACAATCATTTCTTACTAATATTTTGTTTGAAGGCATTTTTGACTATTTCTCTTTATATTCAATAACCATGCTGAGTATTTTGACTAAAATTGTTTACCAGTGAAATAATATTTGTTCTACAATTGCTTTTGAGGTATGGTCATCTGGTTTTTTCTGTATGGTAATTGTAATTTGTACCTTAATTTTCCATATTTTTTGTTGTATGACAATATTTTATTTATTCTTTACATATACTATTATATAATAATGTATCTATTGTAAACTTCATTATACTATATTATACTTGCTATTCCAGTGAATTGTTACGTTTTTATAAACTTAAGAATTTAAAAAGATATAAATGCAAGGTTGATGCATACTTTTAATATCTTGCTGTGTTTTACATAACCAGTCAACATAAAATAATGTATACTTCGAGTTTCAAACGCCCGTAAATGATAATTATACTGGCTTTTCCTGGAGATGATGTTACATGTACAATAATAGAATAATATGCTTTCGCTTTATATAATTAAAAATCCTATAAAATTATTGATATTTGTTTAGATTTCGTTAAAACGGGCACATGATTCAAGTTTGAAAATGCTCATTGTTTGTGTGGATAGCATAATTCGTGTTCTTGCCCGGTATAACCGTTGGATTTACTGTATGAGAAGCCCGATTATTAAAGTATTATGAACTCTAGCATATTAATTCATATATTACTATTTTAAATATTAGTAATATCTTTTGGAATGAAGTTGTTACTTTGTGTAAGATAAGTTTATTTATATACTGCAGACTGTTTAACTTTATTTTCATTAATAGGTCATGAACTATGCAAGATGTACCAACTTTGTGTTTGGGTATAAAATCTGCGGGATCCCTATTCATAGCCCTGAAATTAAAGAAATGCTTGCTTGGAAAAAAGAAAATTATTAAGATATATATTTTAAAAAATTATAATGAATAATTTTAAATCTCAAATTAAGTAAACTATGTATAGTATATTAAGAATAGATGTATTATTCCTATATGCAATAATTATACACTCGCATTTTTAACTCATTTATTGAAGTTACATAGTAAATTTTGTACAAATAAGATACCTGGAAAGTCGAAAACTCTAGGAACCCTGAACCTAATTATTAATATCGTTTATAGATTCTTTCGACCAGTGTGTACCGCAAAACACATTTTACATAACGTCTTACTTTATTATTCAATGAGCAACCTTTCCTGCATTGCTTAAAAAATCAGATTTTTCCTATTTTAAAATAAAAAGTAATCGATATATCTCAATAATATGACCTTAAAGATGTTTTTATTAAAATATTGACCGATTATTTATGTAAAGGAAAAAAATAATTGGGTAACATGACAGCACTAATACTATAGCTGTGTTAATATTTATTTCAAGGGAACAAGATACATATTATACTCGTACACTAATTGCTTGAACCATATTTCCGCACAAATTTTATTAGCTGCGGAATCAATTATAACTTGTTTACAGCCCATATTAGTGTTTTTTAAACTGTAGAAAACTTATTACTTTTATTTGAAATAAAAACAAAAATTGAGCTATATATTATTCACAACTTTATTCATAATAGTATGATATATTTTTTGTGGTTTTGTTAGTTGTGTAATGTACGAATTGTATTATACGGGCGCTGTTCAAAGTTAATAAATGGGATATCTGCTCAGAATTCCAAATTCCGAAGGCGTATTTCTCAAATGGGGTTGATTTCTTCGGTAACCAAAGGAGCCATTGTAGTTTACAAAAGGCTTCCCTTCAGCACCGAGTAGCTGTCGTCCAGCAACTTCATTCATGCAGTGACCTAAATATAATGTAGGTATTACTCTATGTAGTATCAGTAAAATGAAGATATTTCATTCGAAATATGTGTATCTCTTATACACGAGATCTGATAGTTGATATATTTTTAAATTATAATATATATTAGAATTTATAAATATCAGATTTGGTTATATTTATCCATTTAAAAATTATATATCAAAGTCCATATGTCTAATGTGCAGACCATCCCTTTTTTATTTAGACAATTATAAAGCAACCATTAGTAACCACAATTACTGAATTATTGTATTAATATGTATTTTTAATTAATATCATTTATTATTAGATAGATTATAATAATCAAAAATTAAATGTCTATTAATAAAACTAAATGCTAAAAATATATTAATATAAATCTTTAATTTAGATTTTCTCGAATATACGAGTGAGCTTCAATATGTTTTTGCACTTGAATTTATTTTACTATTTGTAGTTTCTGATAAGTATATTTTTGTGAAAATGTACGTACTGGTAATCTAAGTATCAAGTTATGTACATTTTAACAACCACTACTATTTCATGATGAACTTATCGTCTTTTTCACTACGATAAACTTCAGTTTTTGTTTTGCCCGAACTCCTCTGCCTGCCAAGGCTTGATCTTCTTCCATGACTATATTACTAAATATCTTGGGGATCCAAAAATTGAAACTTTTGAACTTATATCAAATGATTTCCATAGTGCCATTGGTAACATAAATTACGATGTCATTCAAAATCGTCTCTCTAAACTCAACTTTTCTATTGATCTCTTTCTATGGATTAAAAGTTATCTCTCCGAAAGAACTCGGAGAGTGCATATTGGTTCTATTTATAGTAAACTTCAATCTGTAACCTCAGGCGTCCCCCAAGGTAGTCTACTAAGATCTTCCCAATTATGTTTTTTTTCAAGTCTTCAAAATATCTACAAAGGAATTGTGTAGCTATATTTACATATTTCTAAGGATTTGTGTGTTTTTCTGTTAAAAGCAAGAACTCATTTGATCTTATTCAATGATATGTACTATAAACACAAAAGAAAATTATAATGGGGGCATTTTTTCTGAGTGACGTGTGTCCCCCTCTAGCACTCTTACAATACACACTATACTACAAAGCCCATTGGACTACTATAGAGAATATATGAACCAAAGTGCATCTGTGCTGGCATAACATTTCATATGCGCAAACAAGTCTTATCGGCAGGTCACCTATGAAACAAAAAATGAAGATGTCGCTTTCAAACACTGCACTGATCCCCTTATACCGTCAGTTTAGCTCTGGATATGAGCAAAAAAAGGTCCAAGGCCCTTGTACAAACATTAAGCAAACTAGACCTCACTGTCCCGTACAAGTTAAGGGAAATAGAAACTGTCGTCGCAAATGTTGTTCTTGAAAGGAGGAAATCCATGGGAACTAGGAATGTATCGACCACCTTGGTTGGCTAACGACTAGTTTGTTTGGTTTGTATTGGAAAACAGATTCTCATGAATCCACACCTTGTGGCATGAGCACACTCCACGACACTGCCATCATTGTATATTAGACTGCATCTGACAAATCCTCAGCAACACCACTTGATATTGATCGGTCATCAAGGTCTCAAACATTAGGGGAGGCACTCCCATGTGAAATATTATATTGGGATAAACCAATACCAACAAACAAATAGTGTGTTTGTTCATAAAATTCCTACAAGACCATCTCACAGCCAAACAAAAAGAAGGATATGGTATGGATTATTGGTTGTTTTGGACTTCATAGAAGGTGAAATAGAAGTAAAATCAAGCTCTATTTATCCAGAAATATGGGGCACCTTCAACTCTCTGTTGTCTTTATCTGGTTCCATGACAAATATTTCCCTTGTACAACCACTAATACGATTTCCACCAACAAAGTACGACACCCTGTTCACAGGTCTGATGAAAGCACGTGCTATCGCCACTCATGCCATCGGACCAAAATCTATCACAAACAATCGTGACTTTTGATCTTTAGCTATACAATATGGCCATGAAGTTGTGAATGGAGTGTAGACATTAAGAAGCAGTTCTTGTTTCGACCTAGCAAGCTGCACATCGTCTTCTGGGCACTTGCTACCTTGGGTAAATATGTGGAAGGGAGTGGTGTTGATCAAGTATCATCGAAGATGAAATTTTCTCACCTACAACCATAACACACATATTCAACGGAAAATACATGTATCGAGCAGTGGAAGCTCATACAGTTACCTTGCTTGCTTTGTACAGTTTGTACTTCCGAAAGTTCCTGCAACTTCAGCCTGATGAAAAAGTATTCTTGATGGAAACATCCACTCTTTTGGGAGAAACCTATATCAGCAAGACATCAATACAGACTCAGAAAGCAGGCACAAACTCATTGATCTCGTTAATTAAAAAAATAACCATAATGTTCGAAACCAAGGACATTTTCCAAAAGATAAAACAATCTGAAGGCACTGCAAACAAGATTCAAAATTTCATTGGAAACTACATGAAGCAGTTCAAAACCATTTTCAAATTTGTTCGAGCCCCCAGACATCGAGACCTATTGCTGCACATGCAGAGTCTTGGAATCACTCATAAAGTACTCTTTGACCATGATCATTTAAACTAGGCACTCCTTCTACCACTGTACATTTCTACAATACAGCAAGCAGAAAAGCAGTATCCTCAGATCTGGACACAGTTCATGACAGAGAACTTCTGCGTCACCAAAGGTATTACTGGATTCACATCAATAGGCCCAGACCATGAGATTGAACAAGAGAATCGTAAACTCGAGTTTATTGGAGGCATAGTTGGAATCCCACAGAATGAAAAGTCACTGGAAAAATTGTTTCTTATTGCAACTGAACTCTTAAACTTACCACATGAATTTGTGAAAACGTACTTCGCTTGCAGCTAGGCGTAGAAAATACAGCTCTATGAACTCACAGGGGAAATTTCTTCCGAATAACAAAATGTTGTCAAACTCAGTGCAGTTTTTCATGAGCATGAAAACCTATTTGAATCCATTGATGAAGATAAGATCTACAACTTGATCACCAAAGAAGTTATGAATAAAACTAATACCAACGACATCCTACAGCATGATGACATTGGGCAACAAATGCTTAAAGGTTTCGTCACTAAACGCCTAACGGAAGGAAACATTTTTGAGTGGGAAAAAATGACTAAAAGAAATTGGGTACCTTCAAAAGTGCCGATACAATGGCAAAAATCCGAATGGAAGAAAAGACTGTCAAAATCAAAGAAGAGCGAGGACTGTTGCAATGGTAAGAAGTCGACTAGAGCTGAATCTCAAGGAATGCATCGGAACTTCTGAGGTTGGTGTGATGCCTCGATCACTATTTGATTTAGATGGATCTATCCTGCTGGCATATGATAAAGCATCAATACTTCTAAAGAAGCTGGACAGTAACACACAACAAGTTAAAGCTGACAGAAATGAGTCATCTGATAACCAAGCAATCCAACCACCCTTGCAGGAGGCAGACACAGAAGTGGAACTTACAAATATTGACAGAACAGATGAATCGTCAGCACACCGAGGAATCATTATTTATGGGATTGCTGCGGTAAATTCAGTTAGTAAAACGGAACAAATGAAAACATGCCAAGTCTTTGCAGATACCTTTCTCGAGATAATCTCTAACATGGAAGCACAATATGATGAGATCAGATTGGTACTTGACCGGTACATCAAAACAAAGCCTAAGGAACAGATGAGGAAAAAAGTACCAATGGAAAGTCAACATATTACCACGTGAAAACAACATTTTAATTCAACATATTTCCCTGAAGGACTTCTTATCAGATATCCGCACTAAAAGACCACTGACCGAATATTTGGCTGACAAAGTTTTATGTCACAGTAAGAGCTTCAACAACAGACTAAAAAAATTATAGTGACCTCAGGAACACAAACCATGGGCAATGTTTATATCTCAGGCTCGCTCCTCACTCACAGCCAAGAAGAGGCAAACACCTTGCTTATACTGCATGCTCTAACTGTTCTCAATGAATCAGAACTTGTTGTCAGCTCCCCTGACACAGACATCTTGTTGTTGCTTGTCAACATGTATTCAACTTTACCAACGTCTACAATCTTCCTTGTGGGAAAGAGTAGGCTGAAGAGGAACATTTCTGTGCGAATTATGTACAACAACTTAGGACCAAAACGCGCTTCTGCACTGTTTGGTTTTCATACTCTGACAGGTTCCAATATGTCTGGTAGATTTGCTGGCAGAACTAAAGACTTGTACTTCAAGGCATTTATGTCTTGTGATGATGAGATCCTGGATGCAGTAGCAGTGCTCGGGAATGACATTGATCTGCCCGCTAATGTATGCTCTCAGTTGAAACACTTTGTCTGTATTTTGTATCGATCCAAAATCTGCGCAAAAGTGAATGGGCTTCGTTGGTTCCTATTCTCAAATTGTGCAGTCGAAGAAGAAAACTTCCTACTAACTTTTAATTCACTGGAATTATACATTCGTCGTGAACATTGCATATCCATGATTTGGAGAAAAGCTTTTGAAACTTACCCGTGCCTTGCAGCACCAACTGCATTTGGTTGGACATTTTATGCAGGTTCTAGTCACTTCTCTTCAGTTTGCTGTTTAAATCCACCAGCTTCTGCAACAGTATTGGACCTCATAAAGTGCGGGTGCAAACGTGGATGAGAAGGAAGGTGCAACTGTCGCAACAACAATATTCCATGTACAGAACTTTGTAGATGCTCGTTTTTCAGCTGCAACAACAAAACTGTCCAACCAGGGATAAATTAAGACTATAAAGATTGAGGTGTTACTTTTACATTGTTACTTTGACTATAATTATTATGATTATTTCTTTGTTACTATGACATTAACAAAATAATAATTCATTTGTTTCACAAATTTGATAATTCCATTAGATTCCTGGTCTCAGAAAACATATGTATATGTAGACACTTTATTTGTATTTGTATTACATGTACTCGCAAAGATATCGCATTATTAGTGATCGGCGGCCATTTTGGACGCCATCTTGGATTTCATACCATTAGAATGTTCAGCAAAAATGCTACCCTATTAAGCTTACAATACCTTCTTACAAAATCAAGTGAGTTAATTTTTACTTTTAACAAAAAATACACTAAATTGAAAGTATGCCTACACACTATTACAACAGACTTCTTAAATATTCCAATGATTCTCTTTCGATTATTCCCTATCTAAATCATGACTACGACAGACGCCAAATTAATAATGAACACAAAAATGTTGTAAACTGGTCTATTGAAAACAAATTACCTCTGAATCTCTCCAAAACTGCTCATATCATCATCAAATGCTGACCTAAGCTTGTGGCATATTCTATTGAATCCGTATCAATCTCCAATTACTTTAAGTATATCAGAGTCGTTATTAACTGATGGAAGAATCACATAGATCATAAGTATTCTAAAAAAGGTAAACCGGTTGCTCTACAACTCTAGGATATTGGAAAATATCAGCCCAAAAACCAAACTCATCCAATCGAAGCCACAAATTATTCAATAAACTCGATTTTGAAACTTGTCACAAAAATCATGAATTCTACTCCTCCGATGCACTCTATCTTGCCACCAGTCAGTGTCACCAGTGATCGTATTCTTTCTCTTTCTGTAACCATACCGTCACACTCGATCTTTTAATCTATTTAATGGCATTCATTATAACTGCTCATGCATTCGTGACACTGAGTATTATATGTATGTATATAGATATCTTAATTATGCATGCAAATGTGTTAATAAAAATGTCAATTACTATTGTAAGATTCAAACTGATTGTTTATTACACTCAGGAATTAATAAAAGGAAATTTTTACAAAATATCTATGTGCATATTGTACATTAAAATTTTTGGAAATAAATGTATGGTGCTCATATTTAATGTGTAAGCTTTGATATAAGTGGATGTAATGCTTTATACTTTAACTTACCTCCGCCATGTTTGTTTCTACGATAGATATATTGATAACCAGATCCTATCTCATGGAAGCGATCGATAATCGGACCCTCCAGAGAGTTACCTGGCGGAACCTGATTTATATGAAAGGTCACAATAATATTATTGATAAGGAATTATTGCACTTCATTATTAATAATTCTAGCACTTGTTTTTTAATTAACTTGCCTTCATAAATACATATATAATAATTTCATTCATTTTTTTCAATATACTTAATATGTTTAGAAAAAAATAAAATTGTATAATTACAATTTTTAGGTTAAGAATGCAAGAATCGTAAGAAGCAATGCTACCACATTATATTAAATATATTTATGCTACTAATTTATAAACATAAATGGTGAATTTACATGTATATCATTTAATCTATAAATATACATATTAAACGTTCTCATGCATTCATAATTAAAAAATAATAAAAATATCTCACATGTACTGTTATTATTATCACTATCATTTATATTGACAGTTTGCGTGGAATTAAGTAAGATGTACATGTTTAATCAAATGTTAAAGCATTAATAAACGTATTGCACCATTTCAAATTTTTTTTATAAAATGGACTATATAAAAGTTAAATATAAAATTTACAGCAAAAAATAATAAATGCATTTGTATCAAATGTATTCATATATGATTGATAAATATTTTAACTATAACGATCAATACCTTAAAATTTTATTTGTGGACATTAAGTACTATAAGGTGCTGGACTATATATACTATTATCTTAAACTATAACATATTTTAGTAGTCCCTTAATACAATATTAATCATTTTATGTCGATTTATTTCTTATAATATTTTTACAACCTACATTTACCAATAAGTATTTCACATAATTTAGGCATACTAGTACCTTATATTATTAACTATAGTAACCTACATTAATTATTACTACTAATAACGCTAATGGGGGGAATTGTATACACAGTAAAAATATATAGGTTAAAAGAAAGTATAATACAGTATAATACGCAACAATAACACCTCGAAAAGTCACCTGGTCAGTTTTTGAAAGTAGTTCGCCCACCCCCTCGAATTGAAAGTATCGATAAGTGAGAGGATCCCGCTGGGCATTATAGGGAGGGATGGCGGGGCCCAATTTAGGATTGCAAATCGAGTTGTCGGCAGCAATGTGACTCACTGCCCCACCGTCCAGAATAAAGCCCTTTTCCCGAGTAAATTGTTTCTCAGGCGGCGGGGTACGTGGGGTTCGATAGAGCTTATTGGTCTTTAGAGAATAGCCTCCTGGTGTCTTATTGGTTTTTGGAGGCTTACCTCCACATCCTGGTCCTTTAGCTGAGAAAGATTCTGTCTTACCCTGATCATCGACTTTCTTTTTCCCCACCATTGTGCTTAAAAGTCCGTTCTACTTTGATATATTGATGGTAGAATCGCGTATGCAATTCGGCAATGAATAGTTTGAAATAAAATTCGTTGTTTAAATAACTCGACGCTTTTTGGATTATAGTTAAGTGAGTTGTTGACTGAACTTTAAAGAGTTTACAATTATAGAGCATCACTGTTAAAAGTTGTCAAGTCACATATTATCTACTATTGATGTAGTATAGAGGTAATTTATGTACATAGCAACCAGCCAAACGCCGATTCTTAATACTAGAAAGACCATTTTCATCAATGTAAGTGTATGTTCGTGGCATTTTAGTTTGATTGCAGAATGATACAGAGGTCCTTTTTGAACGAGGTGTTATTTATCCTTAAATTAGTATGAATATATTATCTAATAAATGAAATATAATTTATTTTATACCATTATAAGTAAATATTGAAGTTATTTCAGTAATGAATGATTATTTCTATTAAAAAAGTAAAATATATTGGTGATTCCATAAAATATAGTAGTAATATTGTATCTAGACCTATGGCAATAGGTCGTTAGCTAGTAAAGCTAAGCGAACTATGTAGTAGGTAATATAGGATAGTTG
>JAYRBW010112080.1:0-18019 GCA_036023295.1 Invenusta paracnida
GCATAGTTTTGCCTTATAGTTTATGTACGCATCCTTTTGCCTACCAAATTTCCATAGTTATAGTCGATTTTGATTGGTTGAGATGTCAATCGAAGAATTACATATATTTTGTCTCTCTTCTATTATCGTGTCTAGTCTAGATAGTATACATATATTTAAACATATTTGACTGCAATGCGTGTAATCTAATATTACGTAACCGTAACATATTGTTATTTATTCAGTTTGTACAAATAGTTATCAAGATTCCCACTCTTATAGATAATTGCGATATTTCTTCACTAGGTGAATCTTTTCTGCGTTAATAAAACTTTTTGCGGTAAAAAAACCAAACGATTATATTATGTATTAAATGCCAAAAATAATTGCCACCCTGATGTTTGTTTGTGTATAAGATAAATATACTATACCAAAAATCACATATACTTGCATTCAATATACATTACTCGTGTTATTGCTGCTGTATAGGTTGAGTAGAAATCACATAACTTGTGGATATTTATTTTCATAACTCGGTAGTATATGCAGTATTAATAACTTACAAAAGCAGTAAAATACAATAATATTTTGGATGGTGATTTCTTTTGTCACCTAATATACATTATTTTATTGTCTAATTAAATAGCATATTATGTTATGGTAAGTTCCGTGAGCTATTTTATGCAAATGATGAAAAACAATAGATGTCGCTGGTGAGACTAATGTCTTTATCCATACAATATTGTGTATTCCTACATAAGAAAATAATGTTCTTATGAGAATTAACATGATTTTTAGAATCTAAAGATGTTACTAAATTATTTCTCGCGTTTAATTGTTCACACTGCTATCATTAAAGTCACATAAGTGTCGCTGCTCATCTGTTAAAGAAAAAATATCTATGGCTATCTCCAGAGCATCATTCAAATTCATGATGATATAGATGTACAATATTTATGTTGTGATGTTTTTATTTTCAATGTTTACAAGTTAATAGTTCTTCGCCTTTTATTTTTATAATTTTAACCATTTGCTTGGACAATATTGTACATTATTAATATAAGTTTGCTACACGCGTTTTTTGAAACGGAGTCCATATACGGTCATTTTTTAATTCCAAATTTATTGACAATAAAATAAAATCTTGACACAAAAATGCAGTAGGCGAAAGTATTTGCGGGAAAATAATTTGTGTATAGTAAAATACACATTACAAATTTTTGTGAAAGCAAAGAGATACTCATGATACTATTATTACAATAAAAGCAACATTTAACTGCCAACAATCTCAATTATGAACGACGCATCAATCTATCTGCGTACGTCACGAATGTCTTTCTTTATATAGAAGTTGATTATGATGGAAGCTGTGCTCTTTTCCTGACAGCTCTTAGTCTATCTGCTAACTGATTATTGCAACAAGCAGCAGAATGACAGTATATCTATTATCTATATATAAAGTACTGTTTGACATTCGATCGATTGTTTTCTTCTTCGTTCTGTCATGATTCAGCATCATTTTCTGGATTTTACTGCGCAGATTGGATATAATCGGAAACGAATATGCAGATTGTAAAGAATATTGAAGTTTATAATTTGTCAACCTTCATAAATTAGTTAGATAATATATATTCTTATCATATTTCACCTATTCAGCCCATATCAACGACTCTAAGAATATGCTGGCTTTAATATTGTATACCATTGATATTATACATGTGTATATAATGTATAAATAATAATTGTTAATTTATTCTCTATTTAATTTTGGATGCAAGCAAATATTGATTGATTTTATTTTTTATATTTGTATTTACATTGAAAAGATACTTTTATTTTAACGTTTTGTGTGCTAGATACGTATATATTTTCATATACTATTATTGACTCTGTTTAATGTTTTGTTTTATCGAATGTATATTAAAAACTTTTACTTGCTATAAACATTATGTTTTACGCATTAATTTTCATTTTATTATTTACTTTTTAAACTGAACTATAAGTAAAATCAATTATTTGTAGATGTAATATTTATATTTAACTTAACGAATATAATTTTATTAATTTTCCCTCTGATATATATTTACTACTTAATTCATTATTTATGACTTCACTAGTGTTATTCCCAACTTTTCAGTCATATTACTTTCCGCTTTCAAATTTACTGTGTTTAAAATATATTATTCTGATTTTCTGATTTTAGTAACCACTAAACCAATATGTTTGTGGAGCTTAACTTAAATATAAATGTTACTATATTCTGTAAAATATATTGCATTATGTTATTGAATGTATTGTGCACAATAAAAGGTTTAAAGAGATTACAAAGTTATTCGAAACTATTGTTTGTATATATATATATGATTTGGTATACATTTTTAATGTTATTTATTGTGTCTAAATTTATAGTCTGCTTTATGCATACCTACTAATATGACTAACTTGAATAATAATTTTATGAGCGTTTAAATATTTAAAGTGTCCGTTTTGATTCACTCGAGATATTTTATTTTGTAAAATATATTTTTGGGTTTTTATCCTCTGTTGTATTACTGAAAGACATCGATACTAAAATACCAGGCTTCTTATCTATTATCCATTAAATATTTATGAATTTTTTCTTACTGTATAAATCTCCATTATTCTGCAAATTATGTCTTCTTTTCATAATTAGCCAGTTTTATTGTATAATTCTAAACCTGTATTATAAGTGTAGTCGTCTATGTAGTGTATAAGTGCAGGTCATTAGATAAATTTAAATCATATGGTTGGTTATGGGATATACAAAACATGTATAGAATAATTTAGTATTTATTAATCAGACCCCTTTGACTTTTTATGCTTATACTTAAAAGCTTAGTCCTTATGATATGCTGTATGCAGCACAATAAAACTTCAAAACTCACAAAATATTAGACTAAGTATTATTTTAAAAGTACCTATTCAGATATGTTTTTTTACCTTTAATATGCTGAATAACAATCGAGTTTCATAATCATGTATCTCTATAATACTGTTTACTTTATTTTTCTTGTTAATTTCCCTTATAATATGTTTCTTTTTTCTGTATTATAACTTGATGTTAGTTTTGCTACGACTAGTTTGCGTTATGTCATTTATTACATAATGTTATCATACTACTAATAGTCATTTAATCGTTTGTTTGTAATTATTATCTTTTTATGAGAAGGAATCGAAATTAAAAAGTTTTACACAACGCAGTCGGATGTAATGATTGATTTTACTATGCCTCTCTCTCATTCTCTCCGCTGCTTGAATAGATCCGTTACGAGAACTTGGTGAAGTCTCTCCGATTCTTGGGTTGTTTTAGCCAGACCCTCTCGACTTCCCTGGAAACCTACCTCGCCACCACGTCAGCAGAACAACTCGAAGAAACTTCCCTACAACCACCAGTAGCCAGCCGTATGGTCAGCTGGGAGCTTGGCGCACACTCACAAAGCCGTCCTCACGTTGGCCGCTTCCTCGCCTTCTTCCTCACACTACAGGAGGACAAAAAGCAACCACCATTGGCATCTGCGCTCCGGAACGCCTGCATCGTCACTCGCTGCCTTTATGATATGGCACTCGATGCCTTTGATAAGTGAGTTCATATCACTACCGCAACATTTTTGATAAATTATTTTGAAAGTTACAGACTGCAAGCGTTTACTACTTAGCCTTAAATTTAACATTGTCAACTAATATGAATGACATCTCCATAATTTCTCCATTAGTTTCGCGCTATAATGAACGTTAATTTTCTTAGGGTGTATTATAGATGCCACCCCGGAACTTTCTTTATAATAACACACTATAATATAATGCATTTATATCTAATATTCAACTGTCACCATGTTTTAATTTACAAGTAGAGATTTCTTACCGGCAAAATTTTAAACGTGGCTATTGTGTATTGTACCAATGCTTACCGATTTCTTCTCCTATAAACCTTTAGTACAATCGGAGAAATTATGTCCATAGCTTTTTTAGTTCTATCTAATGTGCATGATCGTGTTTTATATTCTCGTTTTGATGTCATTAATAATTTATTTTTATCATTATTGCAATATTGCAATACTTGGTATTATTTTTTATTTAAAAAGTTTTATAAATCTTAATTGAGGTGCTAATTATTTGTAAAACTTATATAATTGTATTAAGAATAGTACCTAGTAGATTTATATTTAAAATTCTGATGGGAAGATACTTATCAGATTTTCTGTCCACCCGCATACAGGCCTCCAGTAGCTAGACGACAAAACTTAATGACTACCAATCCGGGTCGAGTAAGCAGCGGGTCGACGGGGGCAGCTAGTGAGAGCTCTCGACCAATGAGCATGGCTTGTCCGCCTACCGACTCAGATGAGGCGTCTCTCCTGCCACACTCGCGCAGTCAAGAGGACAAGCTCCATTCACTAAGTCAGCAGCCGAACCAAGAAGAATCCACCCTAGCTGGTCTGGGACCTGCTATTATTCCGGTACCCATCGCGGGATCAGAGGGCACCGGGGAGCTTTTAGACTCGCGAGACCTTACCGTAGTGCATCCGGAGGCGCTTCTTGGGGTGTTGCATCTTGTTGCAGATGTTCACTGGCCACAGGACTCAGAGCAGACACTGGACTTTCAGGTGAGACTTGCTAAACTATTTCCTTAGATGGATATAAGTCAAGATGCACATGTAGCATTAAGTATTCAATAAAGCTTTAAACATGACTACTATTAATTGCGTTATTTATTAGGATATGCAATTCAGTTTTTTCATATTTCATAACAATTTATTCATTATTTCAGTAATATCTAAATATCCCTTAAAACATACTAGTAAAAAGCTAATACATACTAAAATAAAGCATAATATTTAGTGTAAAATGTTCATACAATAGGGCGCAAATTTCTATTAAAAAGAAAACACCCAAAATATTGAAATAAAATATTATACTTCATTATTTTAAATCCTCCTCTTCATTCTAAATATGCTTTTTATAATATGAAGCGAAACATCTACTATTCAATTTTCTTTATGAGCTATATATTAGTAGCTACATTTTACTCATAAATCCTTTTCCATTCATTTAATTTAATTGTATTTTAATTAAGACTATTCATTATTCATTATAATATTGTGTAACCGAATGGACCATATCTACATCAATAATTTTCGTATACATGGATACATTTTCTGTGTATTTATAACCTCGCTTAACTAGATCTGTGTACTGAATGTGGTCAAGTCCCTTCTGAAACGTGAACGGAACCAGCAGGTGATGTGTGAAGCAGGGATGCCAGGTGACCTTTTGAACTATTTCCGTGAGGCCATGACCAACGAAGAACACTCTCTCCACGCCTATGTCCAGCGCCTATTCGAAAAGTTGGCTGCCCAGTCTCTTACACCTCGAGATCTCAGGTACATGTCCAACAGTATGTAGATTTCGTTACTTTCTAAGAAGATATACTTTATTCTTTCTAAGACGAAATAACTAGGCTTCTAGTTAAAGTTTATCTTTTAATAAATGATAGCTTTAGCGACTTTGTAAATGAAATTGAAGAATAAAATCCTTCCGTGAAATCCATTGCTGCATATTATTTATTTTTTAAATAGAGATTTTTACCGTAATAATTTTAGTAATTTTATCATTAAGATCAATATAATTTTCTAATAATATTTTAGTTGAATATTATTATATATTGAATATTTAATAATATAATATTCTAATATGATATTTTAGTTTGTATGTAAATTCAAATAAAGTTATTCTGCCAGTAACTTTCATACCGAATGTAGGTATCTTAGTTTGGTACCTTGAGTAATTGCCATTATTAGGTGCTTTATTGAACAACCTACCTTAATTTGGTATTAATTAGAGTATTACATATAAGTACGCTAAATATAAATGATATTAAATATAAGTACGTTCGCTGTATTATTCTTGCACTAGTTATACGAAAAGACCAACTAATCCCTTGCATCCCACAGAGAATTTCTGCGCCTCTCAAGCCCTCTCTGCTGCGAGGCAGTATCTGTAGGAGGCAGACATGGCGGGCCCCTCCCCCTTTCCCGAGTCAAGTGTCTCGTTTCTATGACCAGCCCTCGAGACGGTCGTCTAGTTACCGCCAACAACCATCAGTCTGTCTGTCCTTTATCAGTGACTAGCGGTGGGCAGATGACACCGGCCAGTTGTGGTCTCCTGCCCCCACCCTTCGTGGAATTTGACATGTCCCAGGAGGGTTTTGGTTGCCTCTTCCTGCCAAGTATTGCACCCCAGGGACAGGCTGCTGCCTCTGTGGTTACTGTTGGTCTAGTATCCAGTCTGGATAGTCAGCCTGTTGGCGGGATTGGTACCGGTGAGTAACTCTGATTATTAATTGCTCTTCCTCAGTATTTTTGACTTTTTCTTTTTAAAAATACTTGATATTTTTCGCATGCATGCGTCCTTTTTATACTTTTTTGCCCCATATAACGATAATCATTTGGGTTTACTACTATGTATCTAATTTAAGTACATACATCTAAATAAAAATGACTTTAATGAAATAAGGGTAAGATCGAACTTGATTAATTAAAAGCAAATAACAAGCAAACTATTGCTGTTAATGATCAAAGAAAACTATATATTCTGCTGTTAAGCAGATTAAAAGCAAAATAATAATCGTTAGAGAGCTTTAATTTTCATTGCATTAATAATACTATTCAATGAAAATTATTACAAATTAGTAACGCAAAACAAATTAATATATTTTGTTGATTATAATATATGTTCTAACATAATTTTTAATGAAATTGTTGTTTTGTAGGCATTACTCATTTGTATCCTTTTAAAATAGTTCAAATACTTGCTAATTTGTTTTTACGGTTATTCTATGGAAGGTAGTTTGGTTGACCGTTTATTTAAAAATTAAGTTTTGTCGGACTTATAACTGTTTATATAATACTATTTTAAATATATCGTTATATATCGCATTTGCATCTCATTTAGATATCAATCATAGCTATTATGAAATAAAAGTTGTCTAGATTATAGTTTAGATAGACTTTGAAATGTATTATGATGAAGCATTTTACGTCAAAAGAATTACATTTCAAACTATCAATGAAAAAATCAAAAATCTCATACTAAAATTTGTACGTTATTCACCTTAGTATGCTAACCATTTTAGACGTTTTGTTTAATTAGTTGATATTATTAAATATAATAATTTTCCTAATAGCTTCTTAATGTATTCTATTTAATTTCCGAAATTGGTTATATTATTCAATATTATTTTGTAGTACTTCCAAATATAAAATAGCTGGACATTGCTTGTTTCACATTCATTCTGTAAAATCTGTCATGGGAAAGGCAAGTTGTCTTCTCAACTTAACTATGTATTGATTTAGTAATGACCAATGGTTCACATTAACACTGTTCACATCAGTATCTTCCCAAGTTTCAGGCAGGCAATCAAGATATTTTTGAGCTTATCTTGGCGTTATATTTTTATATTTTTATACTTACAATATGATCGATATGTCTGTGTTATGTCTGGACATATTATTGAGCCATTCGTTAAGAATTATGTGGATACTCTATTTAATTGAGGCAGAAAATTATCTCTGTTTTTATAACAAAATTTATTGATAAGTTTGAGATGTATATTTATGTATATCTCATGTATCCACTAAATAAACTTCAAACTACTAATACAATTCATTATTTACTTTCATTTAATCATACCAAAGTATATCGGGTAACATCTTTGAATGAATTACGAGTTATACTGCGAAAGCTTTTTTACATACAAATTGGCAAACATTTTAATATTGATATATTATACTTTATACAAATTCATTAGAATTAGTATTAGAAATGCTTAATAAAAATTCTGAAAAAGTATCAAATTATACTGCAGAAATATATAATTTATACTTAATTAAATAAATTGAAATAATTAATGAATAAATAGGTCGGTTTATTTCTCTTCTAAAATTGTTAGCGTACGTCTTGCAAATGAGTTTTGCAATAATCACTAGGTTACATGTTTAAGGCTTTGCAAGGTTGAATAGTGTATTTATAATGTACAACCAATCCAGTGCTGCTATTAATCTATGATAAACATAACTTAAATTGAAACCAACAACCTCTTAATTGCATAATAAATATTTGTGTTAAATTTATGACTAAACATTTTCCATCTACCAAATATTTGCTTTTGCTTTAATCAGTGCTGATACTGGCTGCGATTTTTTTTAATGTGCAATTATTTTCTGAAATGCTACAATGTTTAAAAAATGGCATTATAATTTTTTTATAATTTAGGAGAAATAGAGTTTAGACAGTATTATCTCTCGTACATTATTTATAAATTGTATCAAATTATTTATAATCCTTAGCATGACATTAAACTGCTAACTGTATATTGAAATTTTGATTCATATATATTTTTTAAATTTTTTAATATGATTGTTTAAAAATTGTGTTTAGTATTCATAATTAATAACATTATATATTATATTAACCTTTTCTGATGATTCCTAATTATATTTAATATTATATTATTGTTACATTTAATTAACATGTAAAGAGGAAGGCGATTATTTTTGTATAATTTATCGCAAGGACAATTATATAGTTTTAAATACTTATCCATATTTTAGTTCCCATTTCGAAAATTCTACTTAATGGTAATTGGTTATCTAGGCACAAAAGAATCTGCCTTTACATGACTGTTTTTGCGAAGTCTCGATTTGTTATCGTTAAAAAAGCCAATGAAAGATAAGTCAACTTGCTTTGCTGCAGCAAATTGTCCACAGTCGTTCCTGTTACATGTCTGGATGACCTTATGACAGAAATTCGGAGATTGAATATCACTAAAATAACAACAAATGTCTAAGAGTACATATATAGACAAGAAGGAAATTACCAACGCTTAGCATCTACTTCGACCAGAAGACCATAATCATGAGGTTGCACTACTCTCCCAATTTTATCAGAACATTTGACTGCCATGTGTACTCTCTGGCATGGAAATTCTGATGCAGAACGTTTTATTGGGAAACGTCACGATCTACACTCTGACCCAAAACGGAATTATCTCTCTGGTAATTTATATGTTAATATACTTGAGGTTATATCATATAATATACTATAAAATAATATGTATGTAATTCATATAAAAATATACCATTTTTAGTTCGCATAGTTTTATTACGTAAGCATGGGCTGCTTGCAAAAAGCTGTCTACATTCTCGGGGTTTTTCTGCCAGTAACGTACCCATCCCAAAAAGATTTGTTCGCAAGTTACTCGCAAGGGCGCGAGCTAGCAATATCTAAAAAAATCTCCAGGAAGTGTCACGGAAGCAAAACATGGAAGAACAAGAGCGACAATGAAATCGATGCGAAAAGGATTAAAAATGAGGCAGAAAGAGCGAACGGTATATTTAAATTCATGATTTGATTTAGGTTATACTAAAATTAAATACTTTATATCATATGTTGTAGTACAACTTATAGAGAAAAATTAATTTAAAATACAAGGAGCCCTCGGGGATATAACAACTCGAAACAGATGCAGCAGCTATCCACAAATAAAGCCGATCTTAATATGAAGTGGCATGTGGCGGTTAAGAAATCTTTAGAAAGAGCTGTTGCAGTATCAACTAAGCTCAAAGCTCAACGAGATCAAGAAGTTCTGCTAAAACTTCCAAAAATCTACAAGCAAATAATTGTACAATCATTTATGCATTCTCTTATCCTTGTGGATTAAAATTAATTCACTGCGATTTTTTTACGATTTTGCCACTATCAGGACTGCTTAATATAGTTAGATATAATAATTAATAAGTATCAAATGTAACACCCTCAAATCACGTTAAATGTCATGTAATTCCATCATGTTATTACTCCAAATCCACTATAGTAAAGCTTCATTCTGGAAATTAGTTTTTTACGTTTTTATGCTACAGCTTCAGAAACAAATCGATCGGCCTCAGGTATAGTAAAAACAATTTCTTTCTAAGAGTTACCAGCCTGGACATGCGATAATTTCTATAATTTTTAAGTTATGGTTTATTGGTATAAATGTATTATCAAGCTTCTTCCATACCCTGACTCTATATTATTACTTATAAATATTCTTGAATAATCGGTAATCAAGGTGATGGCTTATCTTTTAGCTTTACCAGTTTGTTCGTATTTTTATTTTTACAATCTATATCTTATATAAATTTGTTATATAATAATTGTTTAATTTAATTATTTTAACTTTCATTATCTACATAACAACAATCGCTTAACTTTTGAAAATATGCTTTAAAACTCTATGCCTTCATATGTCTTCACGAGTGTTTTCCAGTATTAATTTGGTACAAAACTATCCTTATCATGATTATAAGGTTTAATATGTATATACAATGTATATAATATCAAGGAAATATCAATTTTTATAGTGTATTATAGGTATATACTGTTCGACTCTCTATGTATATATATATGTGTATATATTCTCATAATTAGTGCTATATTTCAAAATTAATGTGGTATAGAAATAATAAATTGCTTTCATTTATGGATATAATGAAATGTAAAATAATTATGTTATCTACTATTTCATTTTTAAAATGTCATATACATGTATATTTAAACATGTTTACTTTTGTCCATTCTGTGTCAAATATAAATATAATAACAATAAATATTTTGCGTATCTTTGGTACCTAATACATTTGCAGTTTTTTAATTAATATTTAGATATTTATATATGAATTGTTGTATATCGAATGCAATTTAATTTTACACTGTAACTCACATTATTAATAATTCAACTTTTTGGGTGTCACATTTGTAATATTGTGGTTTTACATCATTGATTACTTAAATTTATGAAATTGAATTAGTTCTATTTTGAATAAAAATTAAAATGAGTTAACACTTTCACATGAGCAATTGTTAGCCAATATGTTTTGCCATTCATTTTAGCATTTTCAAGGTAAGATAAATGAAACAGCATATTAAAAATGTTGGGGTAAATATTAATATTTAAAACTATTTATTTTAATAATATATGCAATGTCATAATATATATATATATATGAAAACTATTGACAGAACATATGAAATTGTATTGTGTAATATCAAAAATATACCTATTCCACTTATACATAATTACGATTAAATAATATAGTAACATAATATGTAACATAACGAAAGCGATATCCCAAAAATGATCATTTTACTATAGAGGGGCCAAAAGTTTGTAATATGTATCTTAACTTTATATCTATGTTAACCAAGAACTTTATAAAAGATTTTCATGTTATTTTTATAAATATACATTTTTAAATGAAAATTATAGCTTAAACAATGTTGGTCAGTTTTTGGTCATTATTTTGATTTTTACCCATATATATATATATAATATGAATTGATACGAAGTCCGCATGTTGTCATTGCATTCCTATATTAATATTTCCTAATATATGTATATACCCTTAATCACATATCACACTACATATATATGCATAAACCTATTGGTTCAATATTATTTAAGTATACCATTCAGACTTTTCCTTCGTTACAAAATAATGAACATGTGTATTTTTTTCATTCAGCATGCCCCACTTTCAACTGCACCGCGACCGGAGGAACAAGAGTTGCTCCGACAGTTTAAGGTAAAAAATCTATGTGATTTGCAAAATATATGATTGCCACATCAATATAGTTTCTTATATTTAATTTTTTGTATAGAAACCGTAATAAGAAATTTGTTAAACATGATTTATGCTAAATTGCTGTAACATATATTCAATAAGTAGTATATGAAATAATAGCATAAACTGTATATACATTACAATATTATTATAAGAAATAAGTACGTATTTATTTTTTTAACTTTTGAAACCTAAATTTGCGTAAGTTTTATTATTGTGTACCTATACTAGAATTCACTTATTAATTTGAAATTATATATTGATTATTTAAATCTTCTTTTAGATCGATCTCCTCAACATGGGTGGTGGCCAAGTTGCGGACAGCACAGCAAGTAAAAAGATTTCAGCGCTAAAAGCCATCATGAGTGCTATATCGATTACAGATATAGCACAAATTATTGGTGAAAGTAATCGACATAACGTAAGTGTTTAGAGTTAAAAACACCATTTAATGATCAGCGAAATATAGATAACAAGCTCAGCAAAAATTGTCTCATTATTGATTTATTCACGATAAGCATTTCTGCGTTTTATTATAATATTACGAACTTTTTACTTATATTTTATTATATATTTTAGATATAATGTATAGCTGTCAGATATTTGTTAAGCTATATACTTTTTTGTCTATAATTTTAGCGCATATAGTGATACCTGCATACAATTAAATTTGAGGTATTAATCTTAAGTATGAAATGTTTCATTATTGGTATATAAGCGAAAAACTTCTATTGAAATAATGTATTAAGTTTTAAGCAATAAATGATGATATTGCCAGTTGAAAAGGTTATCCTGGAAAACGCAGCTATTTAATAATCTAACTTTAACTCTGGATTCATAACCAAATTTGATTAGCAATCAAGTTGTCTGTTGCTATAAACAACTTTAGAGATAACAATACTACAAGAGTTTCATTTTTTCCAAAATTTTACATGCATTTTTAAGTACATGTATACAGAAATGTTTTACTATTATACACAATTTATTTTTATAGG
This sequence comes from Invenusta paracnida, assembly GCA_036023295.1. Classification (NCBI taxonomy): domain Eukaryota; kingdom Metazoa; phylum Platyhelminthes; order Proseriata; family Coelogynoporidae; genus Invenusta; species Invenusta paracnida. The sequence continues at coordinate 12,656 of JAYRBW010112080.1, forward strand.
TACATAATATTTTTTTAATCTTAAGAAGCGAAAGTGTCTATGAGTTAGTGAAAACTGAAACATAGATATATTATATGCATCTAAATAATCTACACCCCTTTTATTAATGATGTTTTGATATAGTCCTGTATTTATATAATTATAGGTCGTCACTACGTTGCGAGAGTCTCGGCATGTACAGAAAATTGTTATGTTTACGTGCCGAGAGTTTGGAAACGTAAAATGCAAATGAGACTCAGCACGTAACAATTTGCTTTAGGTGCCGAGACTCTCGCAACCTATAAATTACGAGAATTATATATCATTGATACAACATTGTTCGTTAATTTATCTTTGATTTTTCTCTTTGAAATTGTTTAAAAATTATCGCGTATGTTTAGTTTTTATTTATATAATACAATATTATTTCATATAAGCAAGCAGTAATATATAGTACAATATTGGTCATTAATTGAAATAATTAAAACAGCTGACACTTGATTTTTTAGCTTTAGTTACCCTTTCTTTTAAGTTTGTTTTTCTGTTTTTATCTTGATTTCTTGTTTTTTCTGGTTTTTATTGTATTCGGTCCTGTCTGGTGAGCTGCTTTGGCCTGATGGTTTCACTCAATTCTATTTAATATTAAATTTATTTTTTAGTGTTTTTTAAGTGAAATCAATATTCTTGTAATATTTGCAGTAATTATCAGCTGTTTGTGCTATTATAACAATTCTTATAGCTTTAGTTACAAAAATTAATGCACAGTTAATTAGATGAATATTGTATGACCCCTATACCTATGGGTTTTTAAATATATGTAGTATAAATTTAATTTGGTAATTGGTATATATATATATATATGAATTATATGTACACAAACTTTTTTATGACAGCAGTGTGGACACCCTGATCTTAGATATACATCCAAAATGCTCCTGTAAGGGGGGCTTTAGACATGTAGACATTAAAAATGTAGCTTAAATTTCAATGCAACTAATTCATTGCTTGGTCATTTTAATGTATAGCATTCTATCTCCTGGTAATCAGCTACTTATACTAATAATACAGTCATTAATCAAATCCTCTTATTTCAGCCATTCTATTTAACAGATTTACTAATACCAGTTCTGGCAGAGTAAGGCTTGTGACACTTTTTATTCCCACCCGATATAATTTTCAAAAATAAAACTTATTCTTGTTTGATGTTATTTGTCATATTGGGTCATCTATTTCAATGGACACTATGTTTTTATACTAAATTATGGTAAAGCTTGGTATAAATGTAATAATAAACTCATATCAAAAGCCACCTCTAATGCTTTCTTTAACTTGAAAGAAGTTTATATGCTTTTTTATCAAGATCTTGAGCATTAGAAATAGAATAAGGCAAGTGTAATGGTAGCTCACTATCAAACAGGTTCTGCTAAACACACCACTGAGAGTATTTAAGTCCCACACCAAGTCATATGTATATTGTCATACATATACAATATGTGGATTTATTGGGTTAAGTACCTTACTAAAGTGTTGAGTACACCCAGTGTATAACATAATTTGAATAGAATTGACTTCTGATATAAGTAAATTTTCTTAGGTTACTGGGTTTTTAAAATAAGTTTTAAATTGGACACTTTGTTCAGTGTTGCCAGTCTGTATTATTTTTTCATAAACTGCATTATTGCAGTATTACTTACTTTGCCTGTGTTATTTTATAATTTTCATTGTAAACAATTTTTTAAACTTATTATTATTGTCATCCTGGTTATTGCAATTAAACTGCAACCAACCAAAAAATTGTCATTATTTTGTGTTATTTCTTCCTCAAAATCCAAGTTCAGCAAACTGACAAGTTTTTGTCCGTATCAAAAATCATCTGTCCGATAGGAGTGCAATTTATTGCGGATAAACTGTTTCCAGAAAAATACATTAGACTCATTAGAATAATCTAGACTTCTGACTGAGATTTGTGTTTTCAATATAAGACAAATCAACCATGTTCACAAAACATGCTTGTATCTGATCCCATCAATGCTTGGTTACAATTTGATTACTCAAACAATCCATTTCCACTCTTCCAGGTTTCATTAACTGTACTTTTTTCATGACAATAGTGGTGCCAATAGACAGATAAGCAAGAGCCATAACCTTGGTGACAACAAAATAAGAAAATTGTATCTCCGGTATTAAAATATTTAATTTCAAACAAAGTTTTAATTTAAAAGTTTATGTGTATAAAATTAGGTATAAATAACATCTATTTTTAATGCAGATCTAACTGGCAAACTCTTTTTTTATCTCTTGAAGCCACCTCAATATCCATATTTTTATGGCTGCCAATGTTAATATTAATGATTACTTAATTACTAAAGAAGGGATTCATTGCCTCATAAGTATACTAAGATACTTTAAAGAAACAACAAAAAGAAGCTGAAGGTTCAGAAAAAACAGGTTTAAGTAGAAGAAGCACAAGTGGAAGAAATTGCAAAAGGGATCAGGAAAAACAAACTGAGTTAAGAAAACTGGTTGAAAAATAAAACAATGTACAAATTGAGTTGAAAAAGATACTAGAGAATACTTTAAATGCAGAGTTGTGTTTGTAAAAAGCTTTAGAAAATCTAAGACAAGCTCATGCTCTGAAAGACAGTAGAACAAGATGCAACTGTATGCATTTCTGAAAAGGAAAAGTAAGCTTAACCATTATTGATATACATTTTTATAATATATGTATTAATTGTTGATTTATGATGTTAAATTTCTAGAATCAAAAGAAAAGCTATTGAGAAAGCAGCAGCATTAATGGTAGGAAAGGCTGTGTGGATTAAACAAAAGGCTACATCAATGGCCAGCAGTGAACATTTTGCTTAAAATTAAGGAACTTTTATTTCATTTTTAAAAGGAAATTAAAGTGCAAATTTAATTTTTATGCTGCATTATTATTATTCTGTGTTATTATTTATTTATATATGCTAGTGGCATTGTTAATATATATTATGTCTTCTATACAAAGTGTTCTACAAAGGAGCTTCAATACATTCTCAGACTCAATGTCAAAGTAATACCCTACACACACAATCTATGCATTTTTATGAACAATAGATATTGGTTAGCATTTCAAGTTCATATCTTCAAATTTAGAAAATGATGCTAGGAATATGGTTTGCAATATAAGCAATGTTTGCTTTATAACTGAGATATGGTCTTTTCATTTAAGCCAATAGCAATATAGCTAGTTAAGACTAATTTTATGAGAATAAAATAAAAGCATTACATATTTACTATAGCTGCATTATAACAGTATATTTAAACTTTTTTTCTATATATACTTCTATTGTGAAATGTAGACACCTATTATAATATTATCTATATTAAAGCATATTTGTAAAAATAGTGAAGTATACTGTACCCAATAATAACTTGTTAATATTGTCACGAAAATAAAAATCTCCAATTTAAATTTCAAATTTTCATGCAAATATATCAGCTTTGTAAGTAAGTACAGAAAGAAGAGAGAAGTGGCTATTGACATGCATGTACAGCATATGTATCAATGACCAAAAACATTTGCAGGCCTCACGAGACCTAATTTTTTTTTTAATTTTCTATTTTTAAACAATACTTATTTTAAAGCTAAGATTCCTATTTTTCCAAAATTTGAATTAAATATTTTTTTGCTATATAAAAAATGTTGCCGCTTTGCAGCAATAGTACCACTATTATTTTACTATGCATAACTATTATGGTTACAGACAAAGTTCGTATGGTTTGGAAAGGTTTTGGAAAAACAAAAATAAAATCCAGGCCCTGGAAAGTGTAAAAAAAGTGGGAAAGGGAAAGAAGTCTTTGAAAGTTTGGGAATTTTCGTGATGTTGTTTTTTTGTAGTCATTATGTAGTTAAATATGTTTTGCATTCAATAATTCATTTATTATTGTGACTTATTTCTTTTCATCAAGTGTTTAGAATACTGGTTTTTATCTTTTGAAACAATTTGTTGACTGTAGTATAAGGGGTGGTTTGGCAGCCATTCAAACAAAAAAAGTCTTTTTTGTTGATCACAAAAGGTCTTTAAAAAATTCTCAAAGTTGGTCTTTAAAAATTTGGGAAAAGTGTGAATTTTTGGATTACTTTTGCATATGAACTCTGCATTAGGAATATTAATTTTTCTAAAATAATATATTTTATATGATCTATGATTAAGCATTTCCCTTTTAATACATTACTGGTTAAAATTGATAAAATTAAGCAAATTTCATAAAATTTCAAAATAAATAAAAATTTAACAACATTTTAAATGTTTTTGATAAAAGGTATTGATTTTCTTTTATTGTTTGTCAAAAATAAATTCAAAATAATATTTTTAAAAACACATAGAAAACTAATACATACCATGAAAATAAACCTTTCAAGTGATGTGTCATTTGGTATAATAATTGAACTTCAATAAAAAATGATATTATACTGAAAAATACTAAATATATATTTATGCTCAATTTTTATTGATTTTTCCCCCCTTTTTGATCTCAAAAGGCATTAGGAATTTTAATGTTTCTAAAATTATATATTATATATAATCCATTACTTAATATTTCACTTTTAATGGTCATTTGCTAAAATTTATAAAACAAATTTTATTAAACTTTAAACAATTAAAATAGAACATAATATTGACCATATTTTTGTCCCAGTTTATTGATTTTTTCGGCTTTTTTGTGTATTTAAAATGATTTAAAACTTATATATACTTTAAAAAGATATAATTTAATCATGTATAACTTATAAAAAGTGGGTTTAAAGTACAAATGTTACATAATAATATGTAATAGTCCCCCTTAAAATGGCCTTAATTTTATTATTATTAATCATACAGCAAAAATATTTCAATATTTGGAAGCAGCATCACCAGGAGCAACTTTTTAAAAAAGATTAAATATCTAAAACTAAAATTTCTCACTGAAGTCCCTAGTCCTAGTCATTGTCCTAGCAGTGTTGCCACAAGCTGCGATTATTATTGCACTGTGATTTTCTGGGCATTTCAGTGATTATTTAATTACTATTGTAAATAGCATAGGCTATGCTATGAAGATGCGAATTCACTGAGTCATAAAGAATTTGGTCAGAATGTATGTTGGGATATTCATTATACATGTACAAGGCAATCGTTTATTTACAGTTAAAGATATGGATAAACTTGTGTATACATCCTCAAATAGGCTAGCACAAAAATATTGCAGAAATTCTGAACGAGGGCAGTGTATATAGTTGAATAGTTTTGTTATACAGGCATCCTAACAGACCATAACGAAATTTCCAGAAAAATTCCAATCTCTGAAAAGCCTACAATAAACTTTCCCAATGATACCATGTAATACGCATGGTATGTATAAAGA
>JAYRBW010112091.1:0-18015 GCA_036023295.1 Invenusta paracnida
GTTCATCACAATGAATACTCGATAGTTTTGCGTAGAATTTGATGAGTTTTCTAATCCTCTTTTTATCTTTTTGAAGATAAATATTTGAATAAAAATTAATACACTTATACCGAAACCAATCTTTTTTTCAGAAATGTTGTATTCTTAATAGGTATGAACTTCACAGTTTGTATATATATTGTAAGTTTATATATATGCTTTTATATATAAGTATAGCTATAATAGCATTATAATGTAAAGTGCTATTTCCATGTAGCAGTTCTTGTATATTATGCTTAAATTGTATATAATATATTTCTTATTTTAATTTATATGTGGTTGTTGATTGCAAATATATAGAAGTAAAGACTTTACTAGAATGTACCAAAATCGTAAATAAATCATGTGGTATATTTGATTATCTAAAAAATGTAGAATATAAATATTGAGTACTGTTTGCCGTTTAAATTATAATTATCAAAATATTTTGTCAGTGTCTGAAGATCTATTCTTTAGTAAATTATTTATATCCTAAATGGTCATTAGGTTGTGAAAATTATATTTAAATATATTTTAAAAACTATTTTATTGCTTTCATCCTTTCATTTTCTATTACATATATATTAATTATTATTAAAAAAAACTTGATTTTTAAAACGTAAGTAATAATTTAAAATTCATATAGACTATAAAACAAATAGTGAAATATTACAAAATTAATTAGAGACTTAATATAAAGTATCAATAAAATGTTTAATTTCCATGAAAATTACTTATCAATATCTTCCATTTTAACTTGAAATAGTTACAATTTGATTGTAGTAAATATGCTTACCTATAGAGATAAACTGTAAATGCAATGGTGGAATGGGTTTGCGTTAGCAAAATATATTGCTAATAAATTGCGCATTATATTTTTAGACATTATCTGTTGCCTATTTTATATAATATAAACATTTAAATAATAGCTACTTTATGCCACTGTATTTATTATTATATTAAATTAAAATAATTATTAGTAAGTATAGTATAAAATGGTCTACAATATACATATGTATACATAACTAAATAAAACATATTTTTGAAGCATTATAATGTTCAGATGATATTTTTATATTTTCTTGGGGTATTTCATCTCTCTATTAACTGTCCATGGTATAATTACCACATAACATATTTGTCAATTAAAGGAACTATCCCAGAATTAAATTAAAGGAACTGAATCTAATCCCAGTGAAAACCACCAGAGCTCGTCTTTACATGTGTTGCTTTATAGTTGCCACATTTATATATAAAAAACGATAAACGATAATTTAAAATTCATTATATACTAAACTATTTTTTAATATTACAGAAAAAATCATTCAATGTCAGAAAGCAAGGACATTTTTTGCTCAAGTTTTGGCATTGTTACCTTAACGGTAGTTTTTGTTTTAGATATATTACATATATTATGTCTAATGTAGTCAAACAATTCTATCATATCGTAGACGCGCATACACATCTATGATTTCTTTAGACAAAAATAAATTATTTATCATATCTCTTCGGGTAAGTTTTAAGTAGGTATGTACATATATAATACATTTCTAATATGGTTTATAGTTTATTATATATTTTAGCGGTAAATAGACTCATATGTGACTCATATAAAATGAACTCTGGTGTTTTCACGCGGATTAGATACAATTTTCATATACATATATATGTAAATAACTATTTATTTCCAAAGGATGAATCAATAATTTCATCCAAATACAATTTATTTTCTTTACAATTAATTAATATAGAATTGTACGCTTGCATTATATATATGTAAAGAACGCATATTTGTGTAAAAATACATTAAGTAAAAACTGTCGTCATGGTAAAAATGGAAAATTTAGAACAAATAATGTTATTGTTTTTTTACAGTCAATGCTTTTACTGTATATCTAAATTGTATACAATAAATGACATGATTTATACGCCATCTATGAAGTGCATATAATAATAATAATAATATGCTCCACTTTATATTTGAATTTGTATGTATGTACCTGGTACCTTTATGTTTTATTACACATATTATTTATACATTAACCAAAGTCAGAATAATTATAAAATACTTCTGATTTAGGTTTCTATGTATATATACAAATAGATTTAAGCATGTATCGTTATACATATATGCGCAAAGTCTGATAGCAGTAGAGATGAGAGAAGCTGAAAAGTAGCTTATTTTTAAATATTAATTATTATAATTAAAAATTGTAGAGAATAGGGGTTAACATTTTTTTAAATTTGTTATCGAGTGTAGGTATGCAATATTGGGGAAAGCTGCAATTTCCCGAGTTTACTTGTACATACACACACCTACATATATAATGCATTATATTACTGAGTGTCTTCCAACTGTTTGCTGCATACAAAAATATGAATTAATTTCAAATTGAACCACTCTAACTTTACATTATCTGCTGCAGAATAGAATGCTCCGGAAAATGAGGAGAAAACTAATTCCGAATGTAAAGGCGGCATTTATTCAGATCACATTCACGCCCTAACAGTTCTAAATCAACAACTTTAATTACAAATTTGAAAACCCGACCAGCCACTGCAGCAAATCTCTTCTAATGATACTCCGCACTGAGACGCAACTGGCCGGCACTAATTAAAACAAAAACAGAAATAAACCAGTGTTCCCCACAGGACTGAAATCGATTTCATTTTCTGCATACACTTTCTCCGTCTCCGCATGCTACTTTAATTCTTAGAATACTCTATTTTCTGCCTTCCCAACTGTCCACTACAGAAGAGCTGTTACCACTATTCTCTTCTCCTAACTTCTCGCTGCAGTAGCCAAGTGAGTTCGATTCGTAAATCGATCCCGATGAGAATGGAAAATGAGCTTCAAAGATTTTTTGGTAAAGCCTCTTTCGCCTCTTTCTCCTTCTCCTCCTCACTAAAATTGAGGAGCCTAGATCCTTATTCACCTCTCTTCTCTTTAAAAACTGCAAAGCAGGAGTGAACGAATCCACAGAGTAAATGAAAGATGCAAAATAATTCCAAAGAAACGGTTAACCATTTCCTCTCCCTGGCTAATGGCCAGTTGGTGGTCACTCGACTTAATTAATCTTCCATCGACACAGAAATAACTTAGTCAATCGTATCCCCAGAAGCTCAGAACTAACCCTAGTTTTTCTCTCGCTTCCAATTCTTTGAAACTTAATTTCGAGGAATTGACTGGTTGGAATTAATGCCATCATACTTCATAACAACACGCCAGACAGCTGACTAACTTTTTTCTCTATGTGTATGACAGGTGATTACTGACTTAGATTGAGCCTCTAGTAAACGTTTTAGTGGGACATGTAAGGGGGTCACTAAAAAAATCCTAGCATCCTTTTTCTCATCAATTAATCATTCACTTTATGCGACTCTTGACTGTAACCTGATTGATTTCTAATTTTTTTAGTTTAACTGTCCGCTTTAAGGGGGTATTTAGATTGAATAATTTGATGATATGGCAGATTTTTTTACATCGTCTGTGTTCATTTAAAATGCATGAAATATCAAATTTCTAATAAATTTAAATATATTCACTTGGAAAAGCGTACAACATCAAATTTGCACCGTATGTATTACCTTTTTATTCAATGCACAAATATCGTAATTTTCGAATCATGTTTAGACTATTGAATAATAATCAAAAAATACATATAAAATGATTTTTGATATAACCATTTTAATATTTAAATTCGGAGTTCAATATCTCCTTAATTCTATTTTGTTATACAATTTAAAAGCTTCCCTTTTAATAATGATTTCAATAAGATAAAATCAACATATTAATAAAAAAACTCAATATAACACTCAAAATCAATAATAGACAATTGCCTACTTAACATAGATTACCAACATTAATGGATTGTTTTTTTGCAAATATATACTATTACGAAGTAGTTTTATTTTTAAAGTTCAATAATACATTCCATTCTTCGAAGATGTTATTTATTTAACTTTAGAACATATGACTTTTAGTTGTATCAACATCAAATTACATCCTGAACAAATTTATACTGTGTAAGTTAAACTGCACCACATTGATCGTTAATATAATTGGGAAAGAATTTGTGTTATCAAAATTAGTGTAAACTGCAGTAATGACTGGCATGTTTAAGGAGCGTCTAATTGTACCGATTGACTGAATGAATGAATATACAGATATGCATTTATACATACGGGACATATATATATGTAAATATTTCTTTATATTTTGCTGTAAGTCTGACCGTTTGCATAAGCATGGGAATTTGTCAATCGCTTTGGGTGTTTCTCAAACCAAAAATTCGTATATTCTTGGAGAATTCTTCTCTTCGTGGGGTCGGAAAAATATTGCGTTACTCCGGATTTTTACAATGCGTCTGGATCCTCTATGTATTGGGAATGGTGGGAATTCTGGTCACTGCCATGATTAGTCTAGTCAATGCATATTACGAACAGACAACTTACTATCACACCACCGTTGTCAGAAGCCAGTCGACGGCATTTCCAGCACTCACCGTCTGCTCCCATAACCCATTCTCACCGAAGGCCTTGAAACTCTGGAGTACAGGGGAAGTAGTCTCACCCAATAGTTTCAATGTCATGATTCGCCGTATAACCAATAAGCTGCTCAATCAGAGCTTGCCTAGAGCCGCTGGACAGATCTTTAGTTATGACACAATTCGTGTCTACTTCCAGAACTTAGATGTGAATGCCTCCCAACAAATTGGATTCTCGGCTAACGAATTGTTCGTCTTCTGTGCCTCATACTTCACAAAGGATCTATACTATTCCGGAAACCGACTTGAAGACTGTTTGCTGAAGGCGAAACCTATCAGTTCGTCTGTTTTCTTCAACTGTTACACCGTGGAGCAAGTCAACTATACTTCAAGTGTGACCATTAAGGAGATTTTGCTGGTTGTTAGCTCTAACACGCGGACTGCCACGGTGAACAAATTCAACGAAGCTTTTTATCAGGAAGCATTGGAACAGGCGTTGGGTACACGAATTAAGCTCCACGAAGGAAACATACTGCCGGATATGAACGCTGAAAAAGCTTTTAATGTAGGTCCGGGAAAACTCACTGAGGTCACTTATAAGATACAAGAAGATTTGGAGATGCCAACCGAGAACTGCCAACCGGGATTCACGAGAAACATCGTTGACTTAAACGTATCCTACAATTATAGCTACGATGCATGTGTTGGGGCTAAGGTCAACAAAGAAGTCGTGACGAAATGTGGCTGTCTGCTCGCGTATCTTCCCCGTCCTATCATGCCCTCTGCTAACACACCCTACTGTGGTAGAATAGACGAACATAACGTCTCCATCTTCTTTGAGCGTCTTACCTGTCTTGGGAAAGCTAAACTAGCGTTCAAACAACTTGATCTTGATATCCGATACAACAAATCTCGATGTCCGAAGTTATGCAAGAATCGCATCTACAATACGCACCAATCAACGAACAAATGGCATATCCCCATAGACAAATTATCTTGGCAGATTGACCTCACATACCGATTACGAGACTTGCAATCCAACATTAGTGATATGTCGGCACGTCAACGACTCATACAATATCTTCAAAAAATTGATAATCAAAAGAATAAAAAAGAAGCAGCAGCACAGCTGGCTAATACAATTGATCCAAAGGACACAAGCTGTATTATTGTTCGCAGATCAAGCTACGACATCATCAGAAATCTTGAGACACCAACCATCAGCTTTCTAGCAATGTTGAGTCAAATGGGAGGGCTGGGCTCTATCACTATAGGCCTAACTTGTGCTTTCTTTGTCGAGCTGATTGAATATGTGTTTCTGTTGAGTCAGAGGTGGAAGAAGAAAAAAGAAGATAAGGAAGAAGAGTGACAGCCTCTCAACATGTTGTGAGAATAGTTGTCATTGAACGCACTTATTACTATTTATTAGTTCACATATTTATAAATTTCAAGACACACAAATTTCGAATTTATTATTAAAAATATTAGAATAAGTTAAATAAATTTTAATTGCTTTTAACTTTGTTTCTGACGGCATGAATCGTCAGCTGAAATCATATTATACCTTAAATATATCTAAACATAAGTAAAATCAATGGGATTCATTATATATTACTTCTAGTAAAATATGCTGATTGTGAACTTTTTATTGCTTATATATTTTGATATAATTAAAAATATCAATTTAGTCTAAAATGTTGTTTTATGTAAATTTTAAAAACAATCAACTTTAAACAGCAGTATTAATTAGTGTTATTTGGATTAAATTTATAAATTAGATCAAAAAGTAAATGAAAATATAGTTATAATTTTAGATTAACTTATTTCCTTTATTTATACTTTTATCAACATGCATAAATGTCCATAAAATTAAATCTTAATTTGTAACAATGTATTAAATTTTTAAATGATATTTCTACAAAATAATATATTTTTGATACTCCTAAAATATTACAAATACTTAGAATTATTAGTTAGTACTTTAATTCTAATTTACATTATAAAAAGCAAATTAGACTTCCATTCTTGTTTTTAGATTAAATGTAATACTTGAGTAAAAAGTGTATTCCATCATATATGTATAACGATAAATAATTTAAACATAAATATTTTTCTACCTACATTTTGTATTCTAATAAGATGTTACTAACTGTTATAACCTTCTCTTCGCTCTCTCAGCAAAAATATAACGTGTCAACTTTTCTCATTAAAAACAAATCACGAACATTTCGTTCATGAGGACAACGTGAAGTAAAATATACATTCGGGGCATACATGTAATAGTTTGTTTATGAATACATATTTATTTAGCAGAATGGGAAGTATATGCAATCATTTTTGAGGTTTTTTATTGAAGAAGTTCAACAGATATTGTAAATTAACTCTGTTCTGTTTATCTAAAAGAAAGAAATATTTGAATATATGTAAATACGTAAGCTCTCAAATAAAACGTTTTGTAATCACAGAGTCTAAACCACATCCAAATTCAATTATATAACTTTAAAATTATAGGTATCTCTGTTTCAAATCCTAAATTGTGCATAAATATATATAAATTAAATACAAATATTGAAACATGTTCTACCTAAGTAAGATGATTTAATAAGATTAATTTACATCTCTAAATAATTGAGAAGCATAATATACACTGAAACGTATATTTAACATATATAATTAACCAATCATTTTGTAACGTTGTTAAGCTGTATGTATTTTATAATTTCATCTGATAAAATATTACATATATGACATTCATGCTATATATATATACATATATTGTAGTGACATTATTCAGCATAATGCATCACATGATGAATTAATGTATTTATGTAAATTATATTTGTAACCATTAATTAATCTTACATTTTAAGTAAAACAAGAAATAATTGTATAAACACATGTATTGTAACGTTGTTATTACAGTTAGTACGAGCAGTTCACCTAATTCTTTATTTTGCAAAATGTAATTTTGACGAATAACATTTTGCTGAATCTTACTTCGTCAAAATAATTATATTTCCATGAAAGTCGAATTTAGCCAAAATGTTCCGATAAACGTGATATAATTCATCATTGCAAAATACTAAGTAAGGCTTATCTCACATGATAATAATTATTTTTTTATGTTATCCAACTAAATATTTTGGATAAGTTTGGGTCACACTTAAAACGTGTCCTACATAAAAGTATTTTAAAAGAAATTAGAATATTGTGTAAAATCGCCAAGCCAAGAATAAGAGGGTCAGTAATTAGTTTGAAAGATATTAGTAGTTCAAGTTATTAATGCTAAAGAGAATAGGTCTGTGTTTGACTTTAAATATCAGTCAAGAATGCACTGAAAATCTCAAATTTGATATCTTTGAAATCTTCAGGTGCTCGGGAATACAAATAACATATATGTATTGTAAAAGCTCTATGTACGTATCTTTTTGTAAAGGATAAAGTTGGCCGAAAAGTTTTTATTTTTGATAGATTTCTTAATTGATATTGGCGTTTTATTGGATAATACATTTTTCTCGTGAAATTCCATTTTTACCAGAAGCAGTGGATTTATTACTAAAGCAGTATAATAATTACATTGAAAATGTTTACGGAATAATATGCCAAAAAGAGACAAGAAAACTATTCATAGTAAGAAAGCTATGCATGCCGTTTAAGAACATTTAAAAATGTCAAAGTAAAGTTGAATATAGGCAAGATATTTTAGTATTCTTAGTATTTTTTTTTAATTTTCATAATCAAACGTTTACAAATAAATTCTATTATTAAAATCGAAAGAGTTGAGTATAATTTATACTATTAAGGAAATAACTATTTGTCCCTATTAATTGATATCAATACATACATGACAGCGCTACAAAAACGAAAGACAAGCCTCAAAAATAAAATGAGAAAATCATGTTGAAGATACGTAATCAATTATATTGATCATGCAATTTTTAATAAAATGCACCCATTAATTATATTAAACAATGCTGGGTATCAGAAAATCATAAGCATATCACTATGTTTAACCCTCTAAGATCTGAGCTTTTTCACACTCTCTGAGACCTGAGAAGGTCCATTGGACCCTTCCATATAGTTCAGTTTAAAGGTTCTAAAGTTGTTAATATGGGGGTCCCATATTATTTAAGTATCCATGTAAATAATGAGGGTGGAAATAAATGCTGAGGAGTCCACTGAATCTACCCCCCCCCCATTCAGGTCTCGGAGGGTTAATATATACAATCTAGAAAATTTAAAAATATATTTAAAATTTAAAAAATTCTTAACTATAATATATTTTTATAGATACAAAGAAACTCACATGAATGTATTACCTATTTAAAAAACTAATTAAAATAAAACAGTAAAAGAAATTTATTTAATATATTACCGAAACAACTGTTTTAATTTTTTTCTTTTATTTTTTATTAACTTTTGAATTTATGTATATCGTACATACTGCTTTATACTGGTATATGTTTTTTAAAACAAATTTATTCATTTCTCTTTTTTAATATAGTCAATATTATTAATATTTATACCAGTAATAATATTATTAGCCAATACATGATATATTGGGTGCCTTTTTACATCAATTTCATCAATGGCTGAACTACGTATCTTTAAAATTATTGAAATATTTTAAAATTGTTTCTTAGCTTTCTTTTTTTGTGACGCTTTCATTTTGTTTTGATTCTTTTTATTTACCAGATCAAAAACGTTCAAAATATGAAATAAAAATATTGATAATACTACTTTTTTATCTATTCTTTGTATTGTCCCACATTTAGACATGCGCAGAAATCAAATAAAACTTGAAGTTATTTTCTCCTGAACTATTTATTAATCCCATTTATCTTTCTAGCAGTTCAAACAGAATTAATATGTTTGAACTAACACCACTGGATTGTGATACATTATTCGTACTAAAATTATAAAAATGATATTTTTGAATTATTTTTACATTTTTAGAAAACATGACACAGGTACCATAATTATGTTATGAGCTAATTATTATATGTTTCATTGTTTATAAATAGTAGAATAATAAAGCGATAAACATACATAAAATTGAAATGTAATTTATTTCAATTCGGTTAACTGGCATCTCTGACATATTTATACAATTTTTGAATCAGTCATTGTTTGTAGGATTATATTTTTCAATACAGCACAAATCTGGTGCAGATGAGGTGGTTTAATTATTTCGAAAAAACGAAAACGATATACGAAAGGGAACATTAATAGAAGACAATAGTGTACTAAACTTGTTCCCTCTCATAGCTTCTTTACGGTTGCCATTGGTTGCGTAGATTCTTTCTGTGATCATACGACCCTCTTTCCTAAAAAGGAGAAAGCAAGAGAAGGAAAGATGCAACAGAAAAAGTTTATCATGGCATGTATTATTTACAACTGATAACTTACATCAATATGACTATAGGAGGAGAAACTGGAAGGAAAGAAAACGGATTTGCAAGCTATAGTTGGCTCTACAGTAAACAGGTTTTGTAGTCATTTACCTACCTTGTTGTCGTGTATTTTGGAGCGTAGCAAAAAAATAAACGACAGGGATGTTCAACAAAGCGCATCAAATTACATTTACAACTCGCTCCGAATGAAGTTAGAATGAAGTAGCGTTTATTACGCCTGAGTTGGCAAAGAGAAGGGGAGGGGGTGAACTAAGAGCTAGTAAGTATTGACTTTCTGATCAATGTAATGAGAGAACATGGTCGCCTCCCTGCTCTTTACTTCATTTGCGAGGTAAAATGAGAAGAAGAACTTATTTTCCTACCTGCTTCTTCAAGGCACCATAAATATGAGCCATACTTATGTTGGAAAATGAGAGAGAAAGAAACGTCGTTCTGATGTGTGCTGTAAAAGTAGAAAAGTCGGATCGGTGTGGATAAAGAAATCTACTTTTAAGATAATAGTAAACGAATTTAATTTAAATTGCCTTTCTTATTTTTTCTTATGGTCTAGAGTAGCGATTATTCGTTTTATGTATGTCTCATCCTAGTCGGGAAGGAATTAAAAAAAACTTATTTCAAACTGGTTCTACTACAGTTTAAGTTATCAACATATATATTTACTGTAATATTATGAGGTTTACTATCCTGAGTAAAATGATAGTTTGACCAATATATAGAATATGCCTGAACATAAACTTTAAAGTAACTAACACATTTTTAGTAAAGATTCGAAGTATAAACATGCAAATTGGTATTTTTTTTATTTAATAAATTAAATTCTTTAAAACTATTGTTTTAAATAAAAATGCATGAAACTGAACTCTATATTGGTTTCTGTGCAAGGAACTTTACAAAAAATTATAGAGATATATTTGTTTATAAAGAAAGTTCTAGAGCAAACAGTCAATCTAAAGCACTAGTAGAATAGTATCGCTTGCATACATAAATATGAATATTCGTCTCATACTACATTTTATGTATATGTGAGTTTTCAAAAGGTTGTGAGATTAGATGAGGTAATGTAGGACGTAGCGAGGTGTCAATATCACACAAGATTGAAATTCTGGGGGGACTTTTCGAAATAGAAAGGAAGACGAGAGAGAGAGAGAGTGTACTGAAATTTGTAAATTCGTTTTTGATGAGCAGATTTGACACGGAAGATTGATGGCAGTGGGAAAAAAGGAAAGGGATTTTTTTTAATTTCAAATGCAAATATGTGGTGATGTATCTCCCAGCAGCAAGTTATAATCCCTTTGAATGATGAAATCCAGCGATTGATCGATAGAATTAATTAGAGTGAATATAAGAGGTTTGATTCCTTGGACACGTCAAAAGGAATAAATAGTTTAGGCAAAATGCCTCTAAGAGACCTAAAGTAAACTTTCCCCTTCTTCTTTGTTAAACTGTTGATTAATTGTGAAAGATTTAAGGTTATTTCCTTGTGACCTTTCCTCAATTATCAACTGAATTATAAGCCAAACAAGACCAAACTGAAGTATCCAATTATTTATATCGTGGAGAGAACATTAACAGCTGTTTTAAACTATTTTCGAAGAATATTTTAATACTGAGAACTATTTTACGAATAAATAAGATTTCGATCGTGTTGAAATTTCTAATACATTCAACAAGATATGGCTTCCAAATTACAATAATAAAATTTAAAAGGAAACATTTTCATTACTCATTAAATATACCTAGTAATATATACGTCTCTGTTTTCTATGATAATATTATGATTATTTATTATTTTGTTGGAAAAGCAGTGAAAAGCAGCAAAAAATATGACAAAAAATATATTTTGATTAAATAAAACATATAAATATAAAAATTATATAAATTTAATTTAAAGATCAGAATTTATTTTTAAAAAGTGTAAAATTTAACAATTTAGAGCTAATAGAGATTATGGATGCACATAATATTGAATTCAATAAGTCGAAAACGTAGAATAGGAGTGCATTGTAGGTTTTGTCTGGGATTAGACATCAAAGTTTGGGCACTTTCAAAATAAGGGTTCAATAATTTCTTTAAATTAGACTACTACTACCAGCGTTACCACACAAGCAATCTGCGTTTGTATTTTTCATAAATGTAATAGTGATAACAATTAAATATCATTTATTAATATATTTCTTTTTAAACATGTTGTTACTCTTTTGCTTGGTATGGTATGTTAAAGTATGTTATTGTAAACTTTGGATCTCTATAAGGAATTTCGCGAGTAAAATTTTTCTTTATTATGTTAGTGTATTCCGTGTTTATAAAATTATAGATAACATAATATAAAATTATTATATTAAGCATTGTGGTGTCTGTTTAGAATCTTAGAATCAAACTTAAACGAAATTAAAACTTACGAATTAGACAATACAATAATAACTTAACAGCCAAAATGGCTTAACACCACAATTTTTAGATACTTTAAAAATCATTCGTACTCATGATCTCGTAGTTCACATTATTGTTTTAATAAAACCATTTTTTAGTTCATAAAATGTTTCCAAAATTAAAAACTATGCAATAGATATTATTATAGTTTCGTTTGTCATATGACTGTTTAAGCGTTCGTGTAATAAAATTCGAACCCAGAGTATATTTAATCATTCATTAAATTATTGAGTTATATTTCTAGACACCCCTTTCGAAACATTGAGATTCTAGAATAAGATAAAATACACATAAAATTAGTTGTTATAAATACTCCTTTAAAAATTTGCCTTAACACATCGAATCAAAACTTTTATACATAAAATGTTATGTAATAATAAAGTTCCAATTAGGTAATGTAAATGTGTCAAAAATGACATGGAGTTTCTTAGATGTCAAAATAATAACACGAATAATAACATAATACTATCTACAGTCATACAGTCATATACGCCATATACATATTTGAAGTTATAATCAATTACACTTCACAGTTTCAATTCATGATCCTTTCTAATTTTAATATCCATATTATAGGCTTCTGTCAAACCGAGACGTATAATTTATGTGAATTTTTATTAGGATTTTATCGAATACTTTAACAGGCTTTAAATTTTTGTGATGACAAATGTACAAAAATTTGTGCTATACCTCTTGGATGGATTACAAAAGTGGAAGAGAAATGTATCTTTTAATTATGATATTAATGGAACTGTAAAATGAGATATTTCAAAGAGGCTTCAGCTCGATGTTATACTTTTCCTCAAATATCTAGGATTTTTAAGCAGCTCTATATTTATCGCTTAAAGAATCGATTTGTGTAATATTAATTACATTATTAATCGCTTAATGTAACTTTAATTATACCTTTTTTTCGACGAGAATAGTATGAGTTTTTAACCGTGCAAAATTATAACCAACATCACCACTTGTGCTCACATTGACTTGCCGTTAATTAGTTTTGTGAATGCGTTTTTGTTTATTTTGATGATATTTGATATATATGAAGAAACGCTCTTCCTTTACGGATATATCGGTTTTTTTGTATCTTGATATTTCTTTATTATTGAGTGATTCAATATTTGTGATGAAGTGCAATTTTTGTCCGGTTTTTACACACGCATCTGAATATATGAATAATAAATAATAATATATTAATACTGACACATAATTATATTGTGTAGCCAATCTATACCAATTCTCACAAATGAATGAAGTGAAATATAAAAAGTGAAATAATCAAGCTATGTATAACAATTATTAGTTTGATGTGCTTATACTACTTTGAGCAAGGAAATCGTAGGAAGTTATATTTTGTCAAAATGATTATGATAATAATAATAATAAGTGCATATTTGATATAAAAGTACTTGCGTGTAAATCTAGTACAGTACATGGGGGAGATAATATCGATGGACAGTACAGAACAAAAAAGGTATAGAAGTTCTATGTGAATGAAGTATAAAAAAGGGGATTATATCTAAAATGTATTGATGATTTATAGATCACAGTGGTAGTTTTGGGGAAGAAAGAATTTTGTCTATAAGCAGACCGGGCAAATGGTTGTGAAAATTTGTGAGACTTAGGGAGCATGTGTGGTGTCAGTTTACGAAGCGCATGATTAGAGTTAAGGTGAGTAATAGAAAATAGTTTTTTACCTGTTCACGTCTTCTTATTTTAAGTGAAGGGATGTTGGTGGGGATATCTTTGGGAAAGAATGTTATTCTGAGATATCTTTTTGTAGATTTTCTAGCATAAGGGCATCTTCTTGGTTTATCCCACTAAACAGTAAGGCAGCATTTTCCATGATGCTGCGAGTATTCGAGAAGTACATTTTAGTAGCGATTTCTCATCAATAATGTCTTTAGGGCCGGGATATAGGCTTTTGGAAGTGCTTTATACACAGTTGATAATGTGGGTTTTCCATTTCTTGATGGAACTAAACGTGGCACCCAGGAGTTTGATATTATCGGTAAAAGCAAAGGAGGGATCAGGGGCTTGTGGTAGGTTGTTTCTGGTTATGCACAGGATTTGAGTTTTTATGATTTAGAGAGAGAGACCAAGGTCTCTGTTCTCGGAGTCAATTTTGAGTAGGATGTTTTTAATTTCAGTCGTTTTCCTGGGGAATCAATATGTGATGTTATTGTGCTGGTGTCATCGGCGTATTTGGTAAGTGTGGTGGAGTTTAAACTCTTCAAGTTTCTGATGTAAACACAGAATAAGGATAGCAAGAGAACTCCACCTTGGGGTACTCCAGAGTGCACATTAAAATGATTGCTGATGAAGCTGGGTAGCTAAACAGCTTGTGTTCGTTGTTCAAGATAGCTTTTAATAATTAGAATAATTAATCCTTTTGGAAAGTTAGTGTTGAGTAGTGAAGTGATCAGCTTTTCATGAGGAACAGAGTCAAAAGCTTTGGAGAAATCGAATGCTATAAGCTAGGTTGCAACGTTAGAAGAATCGATCATCCACGAATTTAAAAAGACAATTGTGTGCATGGATCAGAGCGGATGTAGTATTTGAGAGAGGTTTGAAACCATATTGATAGGACCATTGTTGTCGTATAAAAATGTGCTAGTCTTGTGGAATAGACGTTTATCAAATACTTTCGAGCAGATGCACAAACATGTAATTGGTCTGAGATCATTTATAAACGAGTTGCACTTTTTGGGGATTGGTACGACATGAGAGGATTTACAAAGTTTTGAGATTTGTCGTGGAGTTAACATAAGAAGTTAATGCGGAAAATAGTTATCAACATTTAATTCCGTTTAGTAAAAATGACCAAATAACAACAAATTAATTTAATTTAATTTATTTAATTTAATTTATTTAACTGGAAATTGTTATTTAATTTCTAATTATTTTCAGGGTTAAAAGATGAATTTTATAAACCTAAATATTTTATTAAATTTAAAAGATTAACTGAGATTAACATTTGAAACATTTTACACTAAAAATAGAATCAACTGCATCTGATACGCATAACATTATAACATCTGCTTCTTCATGTTGTAAGTAGAGGTGATTTTATATATACAAATGGAGCAAATTATTTAATTATTCTTCACGAGTGAATATCCGTAAATTAATCTCAGTCAATCATATACATATACATACATCATGAAGTGTTAGTGTCTTGGTTAGTCAGAATTTTCTCTCTTCCCCACCCCTATACAGTACTTCAACCCGTGGGTAGGTATAGAAAATAACTGTTTTTACATGTGGGGAAGTCATTACAGTAATTGTAGAAATGAGGTTCGTAAATTACAGTTGATATAATGCTATAGTTGACATTTCAAGGTAAATCATATCATACATATTCACTTTTTGTTGTACATCGTACTAGATAGTAAGACTTTATGATAAAGACTTTATTGGTAATTAGACTTTATGATCAAATTGAAATGACGTAATTCGTTTAATTATTTCCTAAAATAATTATCTCAAACTAGGAATATAATTATACATGTTTCCTAATTGTCGATGTTTGACAAAATCGCTAAATGAGAACAACTAAAATGTAATTCTAAAATGTACAAATTTTTAAAATAAAATTATAACTTAATAAAATTTTTAAAAATGTCTTGCACATGAATATTAGATAATAAATAGAATACTTTTATACTATCAGACATGATTTGTTGCCAAACTATTTTTCAATCTACACTTTAACCATACATATGTGTTTTACTTACATTAAAATTAATATTACTTATGTAACTAGGTAAGGCATAAGAAAGGATAACCTATTTTAAATATATATATTTAAGGTATAATTTTGTTACTTTTTACTCAAGTACATTGCAGTAATTTAATTTAATTATTTACATCTGTAATTTATTTCATTTGCGAGTTTCTCAGTAAAAAATTATCCAGTAAGTATATAATATTCTCTTTTAAATAATAAAACTGAATATTTTACAAGATTGAGGGTTCTCAAGTATTATTGATTTATTAACTAAATTGATTCATTTAATATTTAGAGGAAATAATATAATAACCTATAAATTGAAAAATAGGAATTTATTCGGCATTAAATTATAGATTAAAAATCAGCGTCCGTATCGGACAAGGTTGAGTAAACAATGACCCCATCGAAGTAAAATATCAAAAACTTTATTTGTTATAGTCATCAATCTTTTTCATTCTTCGTGTTTTGCAAAATCAATAATTTGAATCGGTTATGATTGCTCTGTGTAATAATATGAGTATATAGAATAATCAGACATTTATTTTTTAATAGTAAATCATAGTACTAAATCATAGTAATCATAGTAAATCATAAATTAATATACAATTAAAATACGATTACTAAGTTTAATGTAAAAACCATTGTTCACTAATATTAATGAAATATGTACTGGTATTATTACTGACTTTATAATCACAAATGATTTAATATATGATACTACAATCAAAATAAATTAGTGCACTTAAAGCAATACAATTTATATTGTCATGAATTTAACACATATTCAAATAAATTTGCTTCTGCAGTTAATGTCTGGATAAGCAGACAAAAAAAGTTATAATTATAGTATGTAACTATGTTTTGCGTCATTAAGGATCAATTAGCAAAAATCTGTCTTATTTCCACATTCAGCACTAATTATGAATTCCTTTTAAGGTTTCTTCTAACGCATTCTGATAAAAAAATTCTGGCAATATGAAAATAACTAAACGATGTTAAATAGTAGACAAAATACTTCTTTAGCTTGGATTGCGTAGCAAAACATAATATAATATTTAATTTAAAAATATATATAAATAAATTATCTGCATTTTATTTTTCAAAATATATACACTGAATTGATTAATTAATTGTTAAAAGTAATTTTTTCAGTGACTTAACTAAGCTTATTTGCTTTTTATTACGGCTTAAATTATAACATTATATTATTTATATAATTATGCATAAAGAAATTTTACTTAACTAAATGATTTTTTGATATTTTAAATAATTATTTAATAAAAGAAAAATGTAATCCAACGCATTTTGAAATGATTTGAAAATAAAATATCAGATAAGCACAAGCTGCTGTAAAAAGGTATATTTTTCACGAATTTTGGGAAGAAAAACTTCCCTTATCGAGTGCGATGAAATATGAATAAAAACAGAGAGACAAGCTATTTAATAGTTGAATATTGCATGGTGACGTAATAGGATTAAGATTAATTATGGGAGTGTATACAACATGTTAAAAGGAGCAAGCTTATAATAATAAATGTGGGTACGAATTAAACAGAATGTATACTGAAAAATAAGCAATTTAATTGAACAAGAAAAGGTTACGTAAAACGATTAAAGGTATACACAACTGATTAAAATAATAAGGAAGTCTATTAATATAGTGCATGTAAACAGTAAATGTATAATATATACTAGGAGCACAATGATTGTTAGGATAATAAGTGGATTAATAGATAAGGTGCATAAGTTGGTCTCACTCAAGTTTACTATTTATAGCTAGCTATTTTTGAGGCGCAGATTGATAGTGTTATTGTCTCTT
This sequence comes from Invenusta paracnida, assembly GCA_036023295.1. Taxonomy (NCBI): domain Eukaryota; kingdom Metazoa; phylum Platyhelminthes; order Proseriata; family Coelogynoporidae; genus Invenusta; species Invenusta paracnida. The sequence continues at coordinate 17,902 of JAYRBW010112091.1, forward strand.
ACAATGATAGATGGAGTGAAAGGTGACTGCATATATTTTGTGTGTGTTTGAAAATGGAGCTAAAAGAATTCTGAGTGTGTTCCTTGTATCGTTGATGCAGTTTTCTGATTGTGC